>PVKS010026588.1:0-28475 GCA_004027875.1 Aplodontia rufa
TTAGTTTTTCATGTGTCTTTTTTTTTCTCTGACACTTAATTGTGTACGTGGTGCTGGGGTTTGAACCTGCATCCTCCATCATGCCATGCAAATGCCATAACTGCTGAGCCACTGCTCCATCCTCCCCCTTTTTATTTTAAATAGAGTGAGAAAGAGAGAGAGAGAGGGAAAGAGAAAATCTATTTATTTTTCATCCGGCCTTCTTTTCTCTGACATTTAGTTGTGTACATTGTGTTGGTGTTTGAACCCAGGTCTTGAGCATTCCAGGTATGTGCTAAGCCACCACTCTAGCCCTATTTGATAATATAGCTTTTCGTGTGTTAAGTTTTCTCAGTTAGTCCCTTCATAAAATTTTCTTTTAGCTAATTATCCCTTTTAGTAATCAGATCATTGATAAATTTTTCTTGGTTTTCATCCTGCTCTCTGTCCATGGGCTCCTTGGTAGAGGAGTTGTGGGTTTGAGATATACCATCACTAGTTTGATTCCTCATTTATTTTTTGAAGAGCTTTTTCTGGAACTTTGAATTGAGGTTTCCCGGGTGGAAGTAAGGCAGTTCTTCAGGTGCTTTTCCTTGCAGGTAAAAGGATTGGGTCAGACACCACCCTCTGACGACCACCGTTTTCCAGAAAGCTGCTTCTACCTGGAGCTTCATTTTGCTGCACCTTTTGGGTGTGGCTCCTGGGCATGGATCTTCACCTGGTGGAGGTGTGGGGCAGCCCACTAGATGAAGCTCAGCAGCAGGGGTGCATCACTAGTCATGGGAGCTTGCAGGCACAGGGCAGGCCAGATTGGGCCTGCCTGTGCTCCAAAAATGGACCTGAGATCTTAGGTGGTGGGGGTCCCAATATATCTGGACCCTGGAGGGTGTGAAATGTGGTTGAGTAGCTCTGGGTGGGGCTCCTCAGGGTGTCCTGGGCCCCTGCCATCTTGATACTGGAGTCCTGGGCCTATGGCATGTTGGTAGGGCAGCTCCAGGCAAGGGTCCTTGTGGGTGCCCTGGGCACCCACTGGCCTGGGACCAGTGTCTTGGGCCTAAGCAGCAAGTGGGTGGGGTGGCTCCAGGCTGGGGTCCTTCTTGGGGGTGTCCTGGGCACCTGCCAACCCTGGACTGGAGTCAACTTCTGACATCTTTAAGACACTGTAAAGTATGTAGCCAAGCCTAATCCCAATTAATAAAATGCCCCATAAACAATTGCTGAATGAGTGAACGATTCAATAAGTGAATTGATCTGTGTATATCTCAAAAATATGTACAAGAACTGAGACCAGAGATTGTTAGAGACCCATGGGAATATTACTAAGCAATATTAACCTGTGAAAAACATATAGATCTGTTATTTTCTAGATACTGTATTAAGTACTGGGGATCTAATAGATAATACAGAGAATATGATATAATTACATTTGAAAGGTAAATTAGCATATAATTACATTCTTAAAATGCACGCTTTTATAGAATTGTGAAGTGTATCTAAGAAGAATAGGGTAGGAGTAAAGGAGGGGAAGGGGAAATACTGGGGACTCAATTAAATAAGTTTAACTCCATGGTTTTATAATTATGTCATTGTATATGCTTGTGTCATGTCTATCTGAAAAAGAACCAATAAAAATGAAATTAAGAAAAAAAATTTTTAAAAGATCATTCTGGCTGTCGGGTGGGTTATGGCATGGAAATGGGGGCCTTAGATATTGAGTTGTAGTGTTGAAAGATGATAGTGGTTTAAATAGGGTAGTAATAGGGATGAAAATAAATACATATAAGAGATATATTTTAGAAGTAAAAATGACAAAATTTAGTGATTAATTAGATGAGCTATGAGTATAAGGCAGGAATCAAGAATTACATCTAGCATTTACTCTAACAGTTGGTTGGACAGTGGTGCCATTTACGGACTGTAGGAGAATAGCACCTCTGTAGGGGAAGGAAGGTAATAAGGAGTTCTATATTAGAAATGAAAAGTTTGGAATACATATGTGGCACCCAAGTAGATATATAAAATAGTTAATTGAATATGTGTGTCTGCAACTGGAGAATTCTGAGCCAGAGACATAAATTTGAAAATTATAAGTATGTAGATATAATGTAAAACCATTGGTCTAAAGTGATAAATTAGGAAGGAAATACAGAATGAGAGAAGAGGCCCTAGCAATATGCTTTTAAACATTACAACATTGAGAAGAGGCCTAGATAAGTTTAGGTACTGTAAACATATAGTAGTATCACTCTTCAGTTCTCTAATATTCCTTTGATAATTTTTAATCATTTCTTTGAATAATTTTTTTTCCCTTCAAGGCTAAAATAAAAAAAAGTCTTCACTCAAGAATGAATTATATCTGCCCTCTTTTGTGAATGGGTTGATATCTCATAGGATACTGTACGGTAATTATTTCTGGCCTACAGTAACTGTGCAAATGAGTTAGCAGCTAGATAGACCACTGCAAAAATGTACTGAGTAGATTTAGTAGTAAAGGAAAATAAAAATTGTAAAACAGATGGCATGCCTTAGAAATTTATCTCTCTTCTGCACCACACTCCATTCGGATTTGGCCATTTAATTATTTGCTTTCTAATTAGTACAACTTTATTTCTGGCTTTGGTCATTTTTCCAGAAGTCTCCATTTTTGATCCTCTGTAACATTTGTCTCTGTGAAGTCTTTGCCAAAAGGATAGAAAAGTGACAGATACTGTGTACTATATTGGACTGTACTAAGGAGTTCAGTGTATGAAATTTAGAATACTGGCATTTACAAACTTCTAAAAGGCAAAACTCTTCTTTTTAACCACTTGAAGTCTTCCTATAATTCATATCCTCTGAAATAATCCGAAGAAATCGACAGTTTTCTCAGTGCCTTACTGCTTTCTCATCTGTTTACACTATCTTTTGCCTATCTTTTATAGTACCTAAACCTAATAGCATGTTTTTCAGATATTTTTATTTGACAAAAAGTATCTGTGACTTAGCTTGTATGTTGTGTATTTTTAAATATGCTACATATCTGAAAAGTATTATGACAAAAATAATTATTCCTCTAAATTTAAGTAAATGGATTTTCAAATAAACCCATATTTTCATCCTGATTTCAAAAATTAAATGTCAGATATAAGGAAAAACAGTCAAAAATGCCTCTCTTGGGGCTGGAGTGGTGGCTCAGTGGTTACAGTGCTTGCTTGGCATGCATGATGACGTGCGTTCAAACTCCAGCACCACATACACAATGAAGTGTTGGAGCAACAAAAGCCACATGAAAAACTAAATAAAATTGATTCTCTCTTTTTCTTTCTCTCTCACTGTCCCTCTCTCTCTTTTTTAAAAAAAAATGCCCCTCTTGAAAGGAAGAGTCTGATGATGACTGCTGATGCCAGGAATGTGCCTCATGTCCTCTTGTTTCTTCCTTTTTTCCTCTTTACTATCAACAGTGATTCAGGAGATAATTACTTCTTATTAGATGATTGCAAGAACATCTTGGTATTTCTTCAGATCCTCTGGTAACAGGTAAAACTAAGAATTTACTTTTGTAAACAAGTTTCTCAGGAATTTCTTATGCCTACTTATATTTTAAAAACCACTGGTATAAATTAAGAAAATTATTCTTCTTCTGTGCCTTGTCAAAAGATAGTCCCTGGGGCTGGAGTGGTGGCTTGGCACTTACAGCGCTTGCCTGGCATGCTCAAGGACCTGAGTTCAAACCCCAGCACCACATATACAACAAAGTGTCAGACCAATGAAGGTCACATGAAAAACTAAATTAAAAAATTGATTTTCTCTCTCTCTCTCTCTCTCTCTCTCTCATCGTCCCTCTCTCTTAAAAAAAAAAGATAGTCCCCAATTTTGAGCTTTATTGATTTTTTTTTTAAAGAGAGAAGGACAGTGAGTGAGAGAGAGAGAGAGAGAATATATTGAGTTTTTCACATGGCTTTTGTTGCCCTGACACTTGGTTGTGTACGTGGGTGCTGGGGTTTGAACCCGTGTACTTGCACATGCCGGGCAAGGGCCTTAACCACTGAGCAACCGCACCAGCCCCTTTATTGGTGCTTTGCATAAATAAAGTAAATCCTTGAACACTTTTTTTATACCTACCATGTGTTAGGTCCTGTTATATACATAGTAAAATACAGTTAAAGATATGTAAGAGAGGGCTGGAGCAGTGGCTCGGTGGTTACGGCACTTGTCCGGCATGCACAAGTACACGGGTTCAAACCCCAGCAAACCACGTACACAACTAAGTGTCAGAGCAACGAAAGTCATGTGAAAAACTCAATAAAAATTGATTCTCTCTCTCTCTCTCTCTCTCTCTCTCTCTCTCACACACACACACACACACACACACACACACACTGTCCTTCTCTTTAAAAAAAAAGATATATAAGAGACAAAGAACTTACAGTCTTGTAAGGATAGCAATCTATGCAAAAGATGCAATGCAAGGAAGAAAATAATAAATGACATAAGAAATTTCCAAATAGAAGTACAGAGGCAAGCAAGTGTGAAATCAGGAAGTTCAGTTTGATTGGCAGAAAACATACTTGAAGGAAAGGAGTGGAAAATGAGACTAGAAATGGAAAGAAAATTATGAGGCGGCTTAAATCCCAGGTTAAAGAGTTTTAGTTTAATTCTGGAGTTAAGATCAGTTGTATGCTCTTTGAAATGAAAGAAGTTACTGTTACAGTGCATCAGTCTCACAAGTTGACTTATTTTAAATAGGACAATAGTTATTTAAATGTCTGCACTGATTTTAACAAGTATTTTTTTGTTTATTGGTGTATCATAGTCTTGCATAATGAAGAGATTTGATGTTACACATTCATACAGGCACACGTTATGGTAGTGTTATTTGGAACCATTCCTTATCCAGCATTACCCTCCCCTCCCTTACCCTCTCCCTGGTCTGGTATCTACACTGATCTCCCCCTGCTTACATATACATTTGAGTATTATTCAGCATATTCATGAGTATTATTCAGCATCTCAGGGGATGTAGAGTATACCATACAGTATTTATATAATCCCCCTTTATCCTTCCTCATCCTCCCTCCCTCATCCCTCCACCCACATCTCCCCCTATATAACTAGACTTGCCCCAGATCATATGTTCCTCCAAGTTTGACAGGTCTAACATAAATCTGATTAGCTTTCACCTTATCTTTTATTTTACTCTAGCTTCCACATATGAGAGCAAACATTCAACCTTTGGCTTTCTGAGCTTGGCTCTTTCACTTAGTATAATTTTCTCCATTTACATCCATTTACCCACAAAGGTCATGATTTCATCCTTTTTGATAGCTGAGTAGAATATGTATGTCACAGTTTTTTGATCCATTCATTCAGTGATGGGCATCTAGGTTGATTCCATAATTTAGCTATTGTGAATTGTGTTGCTACAAACATTCATAAAGCTGTGTTACTGTAATATGCTGATTTCATTTCTTCTGTAAACACACCCAGGAGTGGAATAGCTAGGTCCTATAGTGGCTCCATCCCTAATTTTTTGAGGAGTCTCCACACTGCTTTCCAGAGTGGCTGTACTACCCTTCAGTCCCACCAACAATGTACAAGTATTCCTTTCTCCCTACAACCTCTCCAGCATCTATTGATGTTTGTATTCTTCATTTTTGCCTTTCTGATCGAAGCGACGTAAAACCTTTCTTATTTTTATTCATTCAACATAGCCTTACATATGGAGGGACTTGTTATGCATTCATCAAAATATGGGTATTCACAAAGTAAGTTAAGGTGATCCTAGTCCATGGTCTCCCCACTTTGACTACTCCCTGTTCCCATGTTTCCCCTACTTTACCCCCTTGTAGTTGGGCTTCTCATGGACATCAAGAGTTCCCAACTATACTGATAACTCCCCTATTCCCTCCTTCCAGCTGCATTGATAAGCCCCCCTAATCCCTCCATCTCCTCTCTTCCCTCCTCTCTTCCCCCGCCAGCATCATAGTTATGGTTCCCCATGCTAATGTAAAAATTCACCTATGTTGAAGTTATTATTTATCTTAGCTAACTTTCAATCTGACTTAGATTGTATTCTAGCTTACACATATGAGAGAAAATATTTGGCCCTAAAGTCTCTGAGTTTGGGATATTTCACTCAGCATAATTTTTTCCATCTCCATCCATATGGCTGCAAATGCCATGATATCATTCTCTCTTATAGCTGAGGAGAACTCCATTATATATATACCACAATTTTTGAATCTACTTGTCCAGTGAGGGTTATCTGGATTGATTCTATTGTTTAGCTATTGTAAATTGAACTGTTATAAACATTGATGTTACTGTGTCTCTGTAGTATGCCAATTCTAGCTCTTTTGGGAAAATACCCAGGAGTGGGATAACTGGGTCCATATAAGGTGGTTCCAGCCCTAGTTTTTTGAGGAGTCTCCACACTGCTTTCCAGAGTGGCTGTACAAGCTTGAAGTCCCACCAGCAACGTGATAGTGTTCCTTTCTTCCCACAACCTGAGCGAGGTGAAATCTTAATGTAGTTTTGATTTGCATTTCTCTGATTGCTAGGATGTTGAACATTTTTTCGTATATTTATTAGTATTTTTTTAAATTTTTCTGTTGAGAAGTTTCTGTTTGGTTCTTTAGCCATTGTATTGATTGGGTTGAATGTGTTTTTGTATTAAGTTTTTTGAATTGTTTGTAAATTCTGATTATTAGTCCCCTGTTGGAGGAGTAAGCTGGCCATGATTTTCTCCGATTTTGTAGGTTCTCTCTTGACAGTCTTGGCAAATTCCTTAGTTTAATGGCATCCCGTTTATTGATTTTTGGTTAATCCTTGTGCTCTGGGAGTTCTGTTAAGGAAGTCAGAGCCAGTGTCTATATGATAAAGTGTTGATCATATTTTTTTCTTCTAAGAGTTGTATGGTATCTGGTTTAATTCCTAAGTCCTTGATTCATTTTGATTTGATTTCTCTGCAGGGTGAGAGGTAGGATCTAATTTCATTTTCTGCTTTTGGCTATCCAATTTTTCCAGCACCGTTTGTTGAACAAGCTGTCTTGCCTACAAACTGTACTTTTGCCCCCTTTGTCAAATATCAGATGGTTAAGTATTTGTGAATTTGTCTCTGTGTCTTCTATTCTTTTCCATTGGTCTTCATGTCTGTTTTGATACCAATACCATGCTGTTTTTGTTACTACAGTTCTATAGTGTAATTTGAGGTTAGGTACTGTGATGCCTTATGCTTCATTTTTTGTTTTGTTTTGTTTTTGCTAAGTGTTGCTTTGGCTATTCTGGGTTTCTTATTCTCCCAAATAAATGTAAGAATTGATTTTTCTTTATCTGTGAAGAATGTCATTGGTATCTTGATGGGGATTGCATTGAATCTGTACTGCACTTCTGGCAGAATGGCCATTTTAACTATATTGATTCTGCCTAACCAAGAACATGGAATGTCTTTCCGTTTTCTCAGGTCTTCTTTGATTTCTGTCTTCAGTGTTCTATAATTTTTATAGTAGAAGTCTTTTACCAAGTATATTTTGATTTTAATCCATCAGGCACTGTCAGAGTACAAATATTAATAAAACAGTTCTTCCCTTTGAATATTTTATTGCAAGTTGCATTCTACACTTTATAGTCGTGTTTTGCAAGGGCACTTGTAGTCAGGTATAGGGATGCTGAATTTGAGAGCAGTCTTTCCTATTGTGTGAACAGGGCCCTTGCTCACTAATTTACAAATTGTTATTCAGGTTTTGGTCATTAGCTTTTGACCTTTTGAGCCTTGACACATACACCTAACATCAAAGGGTGGAATTTTTCTGATGCCTAACAAGTTGTTGGCTGTTATTTTTTCCTTTCTGTATGTTTTCATCCTAAATGTGTTCAGAATCTTACCTTTATCTTACTATATTGTCATTATTATTATATTATTAACTATCTCATATGTATGAATATACTGTTGAGTCCCTGTTCAATGAAGCATTTTATTAAAATGATATTAGGAAGACATTCATGAGCCAGGACACTGGGGATATATACTAAAAATGCAACAGATTTTTATTGTATAACTTCTTTGTGTTGTGGAGTTTTAAGGATCAGTCTGGACAGTCTATGTGCTCAGGTTGCGTACAAGCTTTAGTTAAGGATTTAAAACAAAACCACAGGGAGAGGATGATAAATCCACATAAATATATATGTAGTAGCAGTACTACTACCGAATTTCCAAGAAGAGCACTGTTATTCCTTTTAGGGAGTAATAAAAAGTGCTTGATGGTGGAGGTAATGTGTGATCTATTAAAAATAGATAAAAATAGAAATTAGTTTTGGAGTTAGGGTAAGAAGTAGGGGAATTATAGATAGAAATAATTTCAAAAAGGTTTATGTAAAGACAGAAAGAACTTGAAGTACATTCAGAGACTAGTTAGTAGTTTTCTTTTTCTAGAACCATAGAAACCATGTAGAGGAGTAGTAGAAAATTAAACTTACCTGGACCTTGATTAAGACTTTGTACTTGAATCATATGGCAATGATTTACTGCTGAAAGATACTGAGGTGCCATGATCACAGCTGGGCATGTGTGAATTACTTTTTTGTCTTTCCAGACCTTGTAGAGTGGTATGGGTGAACCTGGATGGTACTTTTGAGTTAGAGCTAGCTACTTGAGGCTGAGGAAAGAACTCTTGCCTGGGATAGTTTAAAGCTGAAAGAACCCCAGGAATAAATTTGAGTTGAAACTCACATTTGTACACAGGTCATTGCTAAGGGGTAGAGGCCAGAGTCTTAGTAGGGAGATGAACCAAGAGCCAGGAGCTAAATAGAAAAAGGGTAGGCGTTGGGGCAACTTGGGAAAAAGTCTTGAGACTTTTCATAACTCCTTTATTTAGCAGGTTGGTGCCTGAATTGTTGGCTAAGAAAGACAGAACTTCAGGAACAGTGTGTGGTATGGTCTGCATCATGACAAGCAGAATTTGGAGAACTGAAGTAGGCCTGGGCTGAGACAATGGAGCTTAAACTAGAGCATGACTAGGAACAGAGACAAGGGATGAAAAAAGACATTAAAAGATAATCAACACAATTTTTCAACTAAATAAAAGTGTTAGGCAAGAGAGAGAAATCAAAACTCTTTCGGGGGGCTGGAGCAGTGGCTCAGTGGTTATGGCGCTTGCTGGGCATGCATGAGGACACGAATTCAAACCCCAGCACCACATGCACAACAAAGTGTTGGAGCAATGAGAACCACATGAAAAACTAAATAAAATTTATTCTCTTTCTCCCTCTATTTCTCTTTCTCACTGATCCTCTCTCTTTAAAACGAAAAAAAACAAACAAACAAAAAAAAAAACAACTCTTTAGGGTACTTTTGCTATAAGGCAAAAGACCATTTAGAATTGTTGGTTTTGTAGACTGGGAAGTAAGTGACATGTTTTTTGGAATAGTTTATTCAGAATTTTATGCTTGAGTTATTCTGAAAATATTTTTATGTTGAATCTTAAAAATTTTAGGAGTTTTAAAGAGGTAACCCCAAAATTTAAAAATCAACAAAATGAACATACTAAAAGAGATAGGAAACTATTACTAATATGAAAAAAGTATGTGAAATGATTTAAAAAGAACCAAGTAGAAACATTAGGTGTAAAAATATAATAATTGATGTATAAAATATTGTTATGGAGGATATACAGTAAAATGGGTGTGATTAAAGAAAAATTAAAAACAAAAGGGTCAGATTATAGAGTTTTATACAGTAGGAAGTAGGAGAGGGTAAAAAAAATTGAACATATAAGAGAAATATTAAGATACATGGGATTAAAAATAAAGGTGCCAAAAACCATAAAAGAGCCTCAAAAGAAAAATATAAAGGGGGAGGAGGAAACCTTTTAAGAAATTGTAGCGATAAATTCATCAGATTTAAGGAAAGAGTAAAGGGTTCAGCTGTAAATAGATGCTAGACTACCAAATAGGAGGGATGAGGAAAACTTGAAAGACATGAAAAAGGCAAGAACATCAAAAATACAAAGAGAAAGAGCAAGTCATATAAAAAATAAGAATCACATTGTAGTAGTATTGGATGAAAGATTGATATATATTTTAAATGTATTAAAGGAAAAAGAGCCAGGTGCGGTGGGTGGTGTACACCTGTGACCCCAACTGCTTGGGAGGCTGAGGCAGGAGGATTGCAAGTCCAAGGCTCAGCCTCAGCAACTTAGAATTATCCTGTCTCAAAATAAAAAGAATAAAGTGGTATGGGAATGTAGCTCAGTAGTGTAGCACCCTGGGTTCAATCTTTTGTACAAAAAATTATTTGTATGAAAGGGAATGATAAAAATATTTTAAATATAAAAATATATATAGCAATAAAATATTTTAGATATAAAAATATATATAGCCTCAGAGGGCTTACCACAAGAGTCTTAACACTGAAAACACTTGGTGAAAGTACTTAAATAGGAGGATAAATAAATCCAGGAGATACTACATACAGCTAAGAGTCTTTAAATACCTTGGTAGGGTTTCTTGGTATCTTTTTTAAAAACAAAACAAACAAAAACAAGATCAAAGAAGAAGATAAAGTATCCTCTTGATTTTGGTTGAGTCAGTAGTGATATCTCCATTTTTGTCTTTGATTGTATTGATTTGCTTTACTTCAGTTTTCCTTTTGGTGAGGTTGGCAAGGGGGTCTGTCAATTTTATTTATTTTTTCAAAGAACCAACTCTTTTTTTTGGATACTTTGTATTGTTGGTGGTTGTTGTTGTTGTTCTCAGTGTCATTGATTTCAGCTCTGATTTTAGTTATTTCCTGCCTTCTGTTGGTTTGGGATTAGATTGTTCCTCTTTTTGTAGGGATTTGAGTTGGAGCATAAGTCTATTTATTTGGGTTCTTTCCTGATTTTTGATAAAGGCACTCAGTGCTATAAATTTATCTCTTAAGAATGCTTTGATACTATCCCATAGATTTCAATATGTTGTTTTTTCTTTCTCATTCATTTCCAAGAATTTCTTGATTTCTGCTCTCATTTCATCTTTGATCCATTCTTCATTTAAGATGGTACTATTCAATCTCAAAGTATTTGTGTATTTTCTGTTGTCTTTCTTGCTGTTAATTGCTAAGATCACACCACTGTGGTCTGACAGGATACATGTGATATCAACTCTTTTGTATTTGCTAAGATTAGCTTTATAAACTAGGATGTGATCTATTTTGGAGAAGGATCTGTGTGCTGCTGAGAAGAAAGTAAACTCAGCCAATCTGGAATGGAATATTCTGTAAATGTCTGTTAAGTCCAGTTGATTGATAGAGTTGTTTAGGTTAGAGATATCTTTATTGACTTTTTGCTTTGATGATCTGTCTATTGTTGATAGTGATGCATTAAAGTCCCCCAGTATTAATGTGTTGAAATTGATAAGAGGTTTAATGTCCTTGAGTACTTTTCCCATATATTTGAGAGAGTTGTAACTGGGGCCATAAATGTTAACTATTGTTATGTCTTCTTGATGTATTGTTACTTTTACTATGATGTAGTGACCTTCTTTATATCACTTCTTAATAATTTTTGGTCAAAATTAACTTTGTTGGATACAAGGATCACAACACTGGCTTGCTTTCTTGGACCTCAAGCCTGCCTGGTAGGCATTTTGCCAACCTTTCACCTTCAATCTGTGTCTATTTTTGTGAGGTGTGTGTCCTGTAAGCAGCACATTGTTGGATTTTGTGATTTTTTTGATCCAGTTAGCTAATCTGTCTCTCTCTTTTTTTTTTTTTAAGAGAGAGGGGCAGTGAAAGAGAGAAAGAGAGAGTCAATTTTTATTTAGTTTTTTATGTGGCTTTCGTTGCTCTAACACTTAATTGTGTATGTGGTGCTGGGGTTCAAAGCTGCATTCTTGTGCATGCCAGGCAAGTGCTGCAAGCACCGTAACTGCTAAGCCACCACTCAAGCCCATAATCTGTGTCTTTTGATTGGGGTATTGACTCTATTCTCCTTCAGTGTTAGAATAGATATGTGGTTCAGGGTCCCTGGCATTGTGATCTTTGGTGTATTTTGCATCATCTTGCATATCTTTTAGTGAGCTGTTATTTTTTACTTTCTTCTGATTATGGGCTTTCGGAGTTGTTAGCTTGTTTTTCATTGTATGAAGTTTGTCTGAGTATTCTCTGTAAAACTGGTTTTGGATTCATGTATTTTTCTAGTTTGAACATATCATGGAAGTATTTTATTTCCCCATCATATTTAAAGCTGAGTTTGGCAGGGAATAGTATCTTTGGCTGAAAATTATTTTCTTTCAATATTTGAAAAATATCATTCCATGCTCTCCTGGCCTTTATTGTTAGAGGTGAAAAATCCACAGTGATCCTTATTGGTCTGCCTCTGAATGTGATTTGATGTTTTTCTCTTACTGTTTTTACAGTTATTTCCTTGATTTCTCTGTTACTCATGTTGTATATGATGTGTCTTGGTAACTTTCTCATTTGATTAGGTCTGTTTGGTGTCCTATGGAATTAGAATTTCTGGATCAATTCTGATATGGAGGAAATTTTCTTTGACGATCTTATTGAGAAGATTCTTTTTTTATGTTAAGAAATTTAGTTATTGTGCAATCAAAAATGCATCCAAAGAAACAATATGATATATATATATTCTCAAATTAGATTTACCCCCTAGATCCCACCCTATTCTCCCATCCTTACCCCTCCTCTCGTGCCCCCTTCCCCCTCCTTCCCGATACATCTCTATGAATGCCCTAGGTTACGTGCTACTGTGCCTTTGCTGGGTCTATCTAATACATGAGGGTTGACAACCTTTCACACAGGCCTGAGCCTAGCTCCAGCCTCCACAGATGAGTGATGACATTCAACCCTTGACTCTGGGTTAGACTAACTTCGCTGAAGTTGCTTTCTTCCATCATCATCCATTTACCTTCAAAGACTGCAATATCGTTGTTTCTACTTGCTGAGTAGAACTCCATGGTATGTATATATACCACAGTTTTTGGATCCATTCATCCAATGAGGGGCATCTGGGTTATTTCCATAATTTAGCTATTGTAAATTGAGCTGTTATGAACATGGATTTTGCTGTATCACTGTAATGTGATGATTCTAACTCCTCTGGGAAAATATCCAGAAGAGGGATAGCTGGATCATATAGTGGATCCATCCTTAAGTTTTTGAGTATTCTCCACACTGTACTAGTTTGCAGTTCCACCAACAGTGTGGTAGTGTTCTTATCTCTCTGCAACCTCTCCAGCATCTATTATTGTTTATATTCTTCATTTTTTGCCAATCTGACTTGGTATGAGGTGAAATCTTAATGTAGTTTTGATTTGCATGTCATGTCTTTGATTACTAGTGATTTAGAGCACTTTCTTGTGTATTCATTGGCTTGTTCAATGTCCTCTGTTAAGAAGTTTCTATTTAGCTCTTGGCCCATTTATTGAGTAGGTTGTTAGTGGTTTTGAGGTTGAGATTTTTGAGGATTTTGTAAATTCTGGATATGAGTCCCCTGTCAGAGGAATCACAGGCCATGATTCTCTCCCATTCTGTAGGAAGTCTCTTGACAATTTTGATCATTTCTTTGGCTGTGTAAAAGCTTTATAGCTTAATGACATCCCACTCACTGATTTTTTACTTTACTATTTTCACTTTAGGAGACATGTTGAGAATGTCTTTGCCTACTCCCAAATGCTGGAGTGTTGGTCCTAACTTATTTTCCAGCAGTTGCAAGGTAGCTGGTTTAATTCCTAATTCCTTGATCCATTTTTATTTGATTTTTGTGCAAGGTGAAAGATAAGGATCTAATTTCAACTTTCTGCAAATGGCTGTCCAGTTTGCCCGGCACCATTGTTGAATAGGCTGTCTTTCCTCCATGTTATATTTTGTCCTCCTTTGTCAAAGATCAGATGCTTAAAGATTTGTGGTTTTGTTTCAAGGTTTTCTGTTGTATTCTATTGGTAGTTCTTATCATGCTCAGTAAGTATTTATTCTTGTCTATCCACCTTGCATTCAATGTTGCTCAGTTTGTCTGCGTTGTCTGGTATTCATTCTTTGAGAGCTGAGGTTCTATTTTCTACTGAGTTTACTCTGATATTAGTATCTTACAATGAGCTTTTAATTGGGTTGACTGTTCTTCAATTCTAAGAGCTCTGCTGCATCTCTTTAGAATGTCTAGCTCCTTATCAAAGTGGTCTCTCAGCTCCTCAAATTGCTCTCTTATTTCCTTCCTTAAGTCTTCTTTTCATTATTTTATTAACTTAATAATCAGATTGTTGATACTTTTTTCTAGGTTTTCACCTAGGACCCCATCCATGGACTCCTTGGGTTGGGAGTTGTGGGTTTGAGGCAGAGGATTGTTTCCCTTTGTCCTCATTTTCAGATTCAGGGAGTGGGGCCTGGGATCCAGCACTGAATAATTCACTTGGAGGCTTTGTTGATGGGTGCCAAGCTTTTGTCTCTTTGCTTAATTGGGCTGTGGGACAATTTGGATATTATAGTTCAATGGCTGGATCCCTAATCTGTGAATTATTTTGGACCTTTACAATTTACAGTCCCTCAGGAGATAGGGGACAGGAGTCAATATGTACAGCAAATGCATATAACAAACAGGGTTGATCTGGTTACTTTGTGCCAATTGTAGCTGTTACAGTGTAAATTGCCATCTATAAGAGCAAATGGATTAGCAGTTTTCACCCATAAGACTACTTAGACTACATTTAGTTTGAAAGCAAACACCTGTTTTCAAGTTTGGCATTCACTTCAGTTTTCCAAAACCTCTGAAGGTGAAGAAAAACAGTCCAGAGAGCAAAGGGAATTTGATAGGAAGGTAGTGAAGAACTTGTGAAATTAGAGAGAGAGCGACCAGAGTGGAGATGGTGTAGGCTATTCTGCTATAATAAAGAAAAGAAAGAGGGCTGGAGCGGTGGCTCAGCGGTTTTGGTGCTTGCCTTGCATCCGCAAGTACGCGAATTCAAACCCCAGCACCAAGTACACACAAAATGTCAGAGGAATGAAAGTCACATGAAAAACTAAATAAAAATTGCTTCTTTCTTTATCTCTCTTTCTCTCTCACTGTCCCCTCTTTCTTTTAAAAAAAAAAGAAAGAAAGAAAGGGGAAGAGATTGGGGTAATAACTTTGAGGGAGGATGAGAGCAGAAAATAAAGCTTAGGTGTTGCTGGAGGAAGGGGAAGAAGGGGCAGCAGAGAGCTTCACTACTGGGACACTGTACAGTACTAAGAGAACATGCGCTAGTTTGCAAGATCCCCGACAGCCACAAATCAAACCACAGCAATACAAACACTGCACAAGAGCAAAGAAACGAAAAAGCAACGGTGCAAAACAGACATACAAAAAAATTAAAAATCAAAATATAAACACAAGCAAAAACACCACCAAGAGAGAAAAAAGAAAAAGAGAGTTGGGAGGGTTATGAGTTATTACTGCTGAGGTTAAAATATACAGTGGGGGTATATGTTCACATATGACATCTGGGTGGAGGCACTTCCAGGGTGAGGTTGCTGGAGGGACTGTGTTTTGATGTTCTCAGCTCAAACTCAGATTCCCAGGAGTCCTCCCAATATTCTCCTATAGAGGAAGTGCAGGCTTTCACTGTCCCTGCTTCCTGTGAATACAGCCTTTTGGGCTACCTGGGTTGAACCCCTGGGCACTTTTGTGTCTGCCTGCACAGACTCTTGCCCCACTTCACCTGGGGCCCCAGGAGCTGCTAGGAGTCATGTGGATCCTGGAGCAGCTGCAAGAGTTTCTCGCTGATCCTAGGGGAGTGGCTGACCTGAACTGAGCTCTCCTTAGACAGCTGTTGCCTCAAACTTGAATGACATGAGACACCCACTTGCCCTACAGAAATGTCACCTGAGGCAATCTTAGACCCAGCAAGTGATGTGGGGTTCTGAGAAGACACCAGCCCAGCCCAGCAAGACCCACCTCTGGGGAGGTCTCAAATGCAAACTTTAGGGGCCTGGAAGCCATGTCCCACTGGGAGCGCACAGGGCCTATGGACCAGCAGCCATTCCCTGTTCTTAGGGCCTGAAAGCAGAGGAAAACACTGGTCCCAGGGTGCCCCTTCTGTACATAGATTGCTGAAGGTAATCTCTGCCCAGCCTGAGAGGACCAGGTGGTATCTGTACTCTGGAGTTGCAGGACCTACCCAGCCCGTTTAGGTCCCGCAGAACTACCTGGGAGGGAAAGTCCTGAAAGCAAACTCTTCCTGGAGCGTGTAGGTAGGGGGTAGGGTGGGAGCCTCTATTCAAGAGGCACTGGACCAGTAGGGAGGGACTGCCAGGCCCACACAGCACCCCGTGGAAGGCAGACAGAGCACTGGGGTTCTGGAGTTGGCTGATGGTGCAGCCACTGGGGTGACCTCTAATCTGAGGTATTGGTTCTTGGAGCAACTGCTTGGACCGCCCACTGAGTCAAGATGGTGACTGCCCCAGCTTTCCACGGCCAGATGGGGAGGAGTCTATGTTACCTGCACTATCACAGTGCTGGGTTCCCCGTGAGCTGTTCTGATATCAGAGATCCCCATGCCAATTTGTTCTTCCTCTATTTGTGTGCACAGTAACCTCCCTCTGTGCCATCCAGCAGCCCACCCGCTGGGTGGTGGTCCTTGCTGCCAGCTGCTAGTTCCCTATTTGGATTTTCTTCTTCCCTTTGTGTATCTAAGTCTCTGCATTTCTAAATTTCCTTGCTTGTCTACTCATTCACCCACCTTACAGAAACACACTCCTCCCACCCTTGGAGTCCCACTTCATGGAGAGATTCTACATGCAGCCCTCCTGCGGGTGGCCATCTTCCACATCCCACAGGTTGCTATTACCTTGATATACTTCTTTGGACTCACTGAGTCCCATCAGGACCTGTTTGGTGATTTCATTGGATATTTTAATCCTTTGTGAATGTCCATACCTTACATTATGTCTTTTCCTACTGTAACTTATTTATTTTTTTGGTACCAGGGATTGAACCTAGGGGTACTTAACCATTGAGCCACATCCCCAGCCCTTTTAATTTTTTTATTTCGAGACAGAGTTTTGCTAAGTTGCTTAGGGGCTCACTAAATTGCTGAAGCTGGCCTCAAATTTGCAATTCTCCTGCCTCAGCCTTCTGAAGCACTAGGATTACAGGCATGTGCAACCCTTCCCAGCTCCTAGTGTAATTTACATGAATTATCAGTTATACAAAGGTGATAGTTGAAATTACCCATTCTTAAATAGTTTAAATGGTAAACAAAAGAGGAAAAATACTCCCCCATTCCGTTACTGAAGATAATAATTATAAGTATCTGATGTATCCTTTCAGAAATATTCTACACAATTTGATGTGTACACACTACACAAATAGGTTCTTAATATGTAAGCTATTCTTTTTCACCTGATAGATATTGGAAAGATTGCCTTATTTGTAAAAAATCAACACTGTATCCCCAACTATGGATAATAGTCCACTAAGTGTGGCACATTTAAATTGTTTCAGATCTTTTCTAATATAACCAGTGGTGCCACAAATATTCTTATAAATATGTTTGCATACTGTCAGCAAATCTAAAGGACAGATTCTCAACCGTAAGAACATGCATTTTGATAGACTGTTGCTCTACCATCACATAAGAACCTAGAGATTTCTTGTTTCCCCACACTCTCACAAACAAGGCATTATCAAATTTACATTTATGTCCCTTAATTAGTTGAATATTGGCACATTATTGTTTGGATTTGGGTTTTATTAATGAAGTTTATCATCCTTTTATACATTCTTATAAAGCATTCCCTTCTTATTAGAAAAATTTATTCCTAAATGGAGAAAAGCATTTCCACTAAACTCAGGAACAAGACAAGGCTGCCTGCTCTCATCACTTTTATTCAATATAGTTCTCAAGACCCTAGCTTGAGCAATTGCCTAGAGAAGGAAGCCAAAAGAATAAGAATAGGAAGAGAAGAAGTCACACTATTACTTTTGCTGACAACATGCTCCTATCTCTGGAAGATCCAAAAAACTCCACCAGAAAACTGCTAGAGCTTATAAACAGATTTGGGAAAGTAGCAGGTTACAAGTGCAACATCCACAAATCAATAGCTTTCCTATATGCTAACAATAACAGGGCAGAAGAAGAAATCAGAAAATTGGTCCCATTCACAATATCCTCATAAAGAATGAAATACTTGGGAATTAATCTAACAAGAGAAGTGAAAGACCCTTACAGTGAAAATTAATTGAACCCTGAAGAAAGATATTAAAGAAGACCTGAGAAGATGTAAAGATGTTCCATGTTCTTGGTTAGGCAGAACTAATAGAATTAAAATGGCCATTTTGCAAAAAGTACTATACAGATTCAACATAATCCCCATTAAGATACCAATGTCAATCTTTACAGATAGAGAAAAAGCAATTCTCAGATTCATTTGGGACAACAAGAAACCCAGACTAGTCAAAACATTACTAAGCAAGAAAGATGAAACAGGTGGTTTTGCAATACCAGATCTAAAATTATACTATAGAGCTGTAGTAACAAAAACAGCATGGTACTGGTATCATAATAGGAATAAAAACCAATGGAATAGAATAGAAGACTCTGAGACAAACCCACAAATCTTTAAACAGATCTTTAACATGGAGGAATGACAGCCTATACAACAAATGTCACTGGACAAACCAGACAGCCATTTGCAGGAAGCTGAAATTAGATCCTTATCTCTCACCTTGCACAAAAGTCAAATAAAAATGGATCATGGTATTAGGAATTAAACTAGCCACTGTCCAACTGCTAGAAGGAAAATTAGGGAGAGAGGGAAGGTAGAGAGGGATCTAGGGAGATAATCAACAATGTAGTATACTCTCTACCCTCCCCCAAGAATCCAAAGAATATTTATGCAATCATTTAATTCTGGAGAATTCATAATCTAAACATTTATATCACTTGTTAGGGGTAAAATGTAGACGAATCAAGAGACCTGGGGTGTGGGCAATGTGGGAGTCATTCTGGTTTAGGAACAAATGTATATCATATTGTTACTTTATATGCATTTGTGATTGTACAATAACTCAGCTCCTTAATAAAAAAATTTTTAAAAGTTTATTCCTGGTAACATGAACAGAAGGATTCTAGCTATTTATTAAAAACAGAAAATAACATATGTTCCCTTTCTCTTTGCTAATTTTGTTTCATATTATCTTACTCCAGCTCATACATATTATTCATTCATTCATTAAAAAATACTTATTAAAAGTTTATTATTTATAAAACACTTATAGGTACTTTCCTTTAAAAATCAGATTTTTTTTATCTTTAGCCGTTAAGAAATAAAAATCAAAATTATATTGAGAGTTCATCTCACCCCAGTCAGGTGGCTATTATTAAAAAACAAAATAAAATAAAAATAAACAACAAATGCTGGTGAAGATGTGGAGAAAAAGAAACCCTTATATACCGTTGGTAGGAATGTAAATTAGTACAACCACTATGGAAAACAGTATGAAGTTTCCTCAAAAACCTAAAAACTAGACTACCATATGATCCAGCTCTACCATTTCTGAGTATGTATCTGAAGGAAATGAAGTCAGTGTACAAAAGAGATCCCTGCATACCCATGTGTATTGGAGCACTATGCACAATAGGTGATAGAAGGAATCAAGCTAGGTGCCTATCAACAGACAAATATGTATAAAGAAAATATGCTACATACCCCGAATGGAGTATTATTCAGCCATAAAAAAGAATGAAGTTCTGTCATTTGCAGGAAAATGAATGGAAATGGAGGATATCATGTTAAGTAATATAAGACTCAGAAAGTCAAATATCTAATGTTTTCTCTGGTATGTGGAAACTGGAATAAAAAAGACCTAAAAGTAGAATAGGGTAATTAGGGGATAGGAAGAGGATTGTGGGGAGAGTGGGGAGGCTAAACGAGGGTAGAAGAGAGGGTGGACATGATGAAGGCATGATATATGTATGTATGGAAATGTCACAATGAAGCCCATTAACTTGTACAATAATATGCATTAATAATGAAAAAAATCAGATTTGTTAGATGAGGAAGTATGATTGGGTCTCCATTTGTGGGGACTGTCTACTAAGGGATTAAATCCAAATTTTAGTTTGACCAGTACTTCTCCATGAATGTTATTTTTCCCCCTAATTTTAAAAAATAAAATTAATAGCCTCCACTACTTGTTGGTTAAACAAATAGAAGTTCATTAACCACAGGCTGTACCTCTACTGGTGACAGCCTCCTACCGCCAAACTGTTATCCTGTCTTCTTGTCGTTGGCTGCATTGTGTTTGAGGAGTTCAAGCTCTGCCCTCCTAGATCCTGTTAATGAAAGCAGTTCAGAGTCTTATGCTCTGATTGTGAGGTGACGTATAATCTAGTGTCTGCCCTAACAATTCCACCTCGTTTTTGTTTGTTCGTCTCATTTATAATTTCTGTTAAACTGGAAGGTGCATGACACATAGCTGTGGGCCACTTATTTGTTAGTCCATGTATCTGACATAATTTTTCCTCCAACTGCTAGCAAGCACGAAGTGGATGGTGTATTAGTGGACTGCAGATAAAAAGGAAAGCCTGGACGTGATACTACAGAGTACAAAGTCAAGACTTGATGTCACAAGTGAATGCAGGAGGCAGAGTTGAAATTTCCCAGGTGGAAGAATGTTTTGTGGTGACCATATTCACATTCTAGATCCTTAGCTTTCTCCCACAGTCTCTCTGCAACGAGAAATGGGCTGATTTCTTTGAGTACAAAGGTGTTCTACTTTTGCCTCCTAGAGTAGCCACCATTCTCTTGGGCATATGCATATATGATCTAGGCATTTGAAAAGACAGCTGGAGATGCAGATCCTTCGCATGGTAATGCAGGACGGCCAAAATGACAGCACAGGCTGAAACTGTGCAGAATGAGCTGAATAATTAACGGGAAAATCTACGTCCAAATATTTTTGTCAAAATACTGAAAACTCTATTTTGGTTATAAACATATAGGAAAATTAAACATCTTTTTTGTGTCTTATTAACTTGTCATACTGCTTTCTATGTTCAGGTCAACCTCCAGCATTTTATCCTTTGTTTTTTCATTGTCATGAAGTATCTCTGAAAGTTCTTTAAACATGGAGGATTTCTGTTTTTACAGGAATCTCTTCCTCTGGAGCAGCTTCATCCTTACTGGAGTGATCGCTTTCTTTACTACGTTTACAAGTTTGTAGCTAAGTTTCTTTGGCTGCATATGTGGAGTCTTGAATGGTGGCATTGTCATCATTCTTACAGTCAATGACTTTTTCTTTTTCCATTTCCATTTGATTCAAATTTCACTTCTGTCATTATCATTTTTTTCTTTGATGCTCTTTCGTCTTTTTTGACTAATTCTCTGGGAGACAAGGAGGCAATACAACTGCATGCTTAGATGTCTGTGTGTGAATTGAACAGCAGATGCCCAATGTCCAATAACCAACAAACTTTGAAAGAAGTGACCTTGATTGGTCACACTGATCATAAAACACGTCTGTCTGATATGTGGACTAAAGAGCTAGAAATGGCATTTGAACTTTACATAATGACAATATGCTATGGTGACTGAAATTTCAACTCTGCTGTTTAACTAAATCACAATAGCTGAAATTTATGCTTATCGGGACTGCAAAGCAAGGACTACCTAAACAAATGGACTATTGTATTGTTCTGGTTTCATAAGAGTACTGCTGTGATCATAATCTTGTTGGGCATGATGATTGTAGATTGAAGTCACTCTTTTTAAAGATTCTTGGAAGTGCATTACAGAATGTGAGCACTTACTTTGCCATCTATAGCAGGATAGACTAGATTGTACTGTGATAACAAACAATCCTCAAATCTTGGTGCTTTTAGTACCTTCCCTTGCAAATTGGCTAGGAAGAAGAGAGGAGACTCTTTTTGCTTTGTTTCTTTCTAACTCAGGGACTCAGGCTGAGGGAGGCTCCATCTCTTTGCTAATGTAATTATCAAGGTAGGACTAGGGAACAAGATGAATTGCACACTGTCTCTTAGTTTCCACCCAGAAGTGATATATACTGGCCAAAGTAAATCACATGGTCATGTCCCAAAGAAGATCGAGAAATGAAATTTTACCATGTGCCTAGAAAGAAGAAATATTGGGTGAATAGCATTAGTGACTACTACAATATCTAAAGATTTAACCTGGGGAAAGTTATCAGGGCAGGACCACTGAGGACTGGGATCACAGACATGTATATGTCAGATTGTTTCTCTCTGCTAGTGAAAAAATCAAGTCAAGGTAAAATTGTCCACCCTCACAAAACAGGGGACTGAACACTTGAGTTTATGACAAGTAGGGTTAGAGGTCAGGATGAAGCTAAGAAGTGTAATAGAAGATAGGTGGATCACAGGGATCAAGCAGAGCCCTGCGATCTGAACTAATTCAGATGAAAGCCCTGAGACTATCATTCTAGATGACTTCAACCCTCTTATGGTTGCTGTCTCTGAGTCTCCCTCTGTGCTTTACTTGAGTTTATGTAGACTATATAGTTGGGAGTTCTGGTATACTTGACAGAGATGATTCTTAAATTGAGTCTTGAAGAAAATGTAGTCTCAGAGTTGGCAAAAAGCATACAAAGGCATTCTGAAGTAAGTGGGTAGAGGATGAATGAGTGCAACCAGTTCATATATAAAGTACCTGGATGCAATGAAAGTGATAAGAATATCTACCTTCTTAAAACAGGGTGAAATAGAAGAACCACAGGAAGCTAAACATATAATGTTCCTCATTTGTTATTATCATCCTGTACTTAATGTTTGTCTGTCTGCAGCCATGAATTTAGTATAATCATTAAATCCTCAACAGTGCATTCAGATAGCCTCACTTAAAGTACCCTGTCTCATAGGTTTTGGTATCATTGATACTTTACAGTTTACCTGATTAATTTAGAATTTTCCCATAGCTGTGCCTACACTTGAACTTGTCATTTTAATAAAAATGTAGCCCAAACTTTTTGCACAAATTTTGGCTAACAGTGTGAGTTAGGACAAAAAGTATTTAATACTTGCCTAGTTGAGCAGGAGTCATTTTAGCCTGCTTTCATGCATTTCTTGGCACATTAAATGGGATATTATGTTCAGGAAAGCATAGTTAATATAAAATGGTCAGTTTTTGTCTCATGTAGTCATGTCTGGGTTAAGAACAGGGCATGGAGACAATTATAATCAAATAACCACATTATATGTAAATATTTCAGTCAAGAGCTTTGAAATCAAATACCTATATTCTTAGATATACTGTTTAGCTAATCAACTGAATTTAGATTTTTTACCTAGGCATTTTGATATTGTCTGGACTTATTTTTAGCATTGGACCCATTAACTTTTGGGCAACTTCTTTCATTCTTTTAGTGTCTACTCTCAGTTCCTATAAAAGGGGGTCTTTGGCTTTGCAGGGAATAGATCTGTGTAGTTCCTTTGCACAAGCATGCTATATTATTCTTTTAAGATGGATTATTCCCCTCTAAAATTTGACATATTGTGATTGGTATTATTCAAGAGGTGTGAGCCACGGCAGGACAGGGCATGTGATTCCTTGGGCATTAGAAGTTTTGCTGTTTATTCAGCATTATTTTTCCATGTGACTATCACTTAATTCAGGAGAATATATTACTGAAAGACACAAGAATATTTTCAATTATCTAAACTATTTATAACACTAAAATTTATTGTTAATATTAGGGAAATGCTGTTTCTTCAGTGAGACCAACCAATGTATTAGAAATGATGAAAGAATGGAAAAATAACCCAGAAAGTGATGATGATGATGATGAGACAGATGAGAAGAATAACTGGTTCCCTCAAGAAAAGCTGGAAAGTTCCCAGCTCAGGGGAAATACTCAGGATGTCGATAACACTTCAGATGAAAAGGATGAAAAACAGGTAGGAAGAACAATTGTTTTATTTCTCCAAACTGTAAATTACTTTCACAATACTGGAAATGCTTTTCTTTTCTTTCTTTCTTTCTTTTTTTTTTGTGGCTGTCTTTTTTGTTGTTAGTAACAAAGGACCTGCATTATATAGTAATAGCAAGTAATGTTTTTTTCTGCCTTATAGGCTGTCATGATTTAGCAGTATGCTCTATATGTTTATTTTAAGATCAGTTATTATGTATAGCAGGATCTTCAAACTTCTTCTCTTTAGGGAACAAATAAAGACTGTACATCCCTATCTGAAAATTAAACCATTTCTGATAAGGGGTACTCAATCTGTAGTAAATGTTTTAGGCCTTGGGAGCCATAACAGTCTGCCATAACTATTCAGCTCTGGTATTGTAGCACAGACTGGCATAGACAACAAATGAAGAAGCATGAGCCTGTTCTAGCTAAGATTTTATTTATTTAATTTATTTTTAATAAAAAATGGCTTGCCAGATTTGACCCATGGGTCAAAATTAATAATTCTTGTATTTTTCTAGGTTATAGAATTTGAAATTTATTTATGCATATGTAGAAAAAAATAATTAATACATTGTCCAGTTATTTGTGTCTAATTTTATAACAACCAAAACTCTTTACACATATTTATTATTTTACCATATTAGATCTGAATACAGTTTTTTGATAAATAGAATTTTACTAATATTTTGATTAATTTTTAGATTGTGGTCTATTTACTGGGTACCCTGACAAAGTTTGCCCAAACTGCCACACTCCAGCCCTTTTTTCTGTGTTTGTAGAAAATTTTTCTGTATGTATTTGTTTTCATTTTGTCTTGAAGCTTAACAGACATACTTTAGCTCTTGTTTAATGCATGTATTCTGCCAGTGAGGACTGCATTCACCTCAGGACAGACCAGTCTTCTTGTTAGGAGTTGCTCCTTTTCAATTCTCTGCAGCCTGGTGATAGGCAAAGTGTGGAGTGGGACTCACAGGGACTGACTCTGAACCAGACCCAAGAAAGTGGAGTATTGCTGGCCTGTATCCTTCCATGCTAAGAGTCCTATCAGAAATATGCAGAAGGGGATCTGGGAGAGTGATCGTGAGATTTACTGGTTGGGAACTTCTTCATCTACTAGATAGTAAATGTCTACAAAACAATTATTTTCATATTTTAAAATAATAATATGTTTACCATAACATAAACATAAGTTTATTGAATTCCCTTCTTTTTGTCTCATCTGATAGCAATCCTGCATTGCTTAGCAGATGTGTATATTTTGTATTCTCTTTAAAAATAGTATCCTAAAATCCTGTGTTTGCATTTATGTTGAACATAGTTTAAAGATTTTTCTGTTGACCGACTAGAAATACATATACTCATAGCATACATCCTATATATGCTCATATTTGCACATATACATATTCATATTTATCTGTGCATCCATATATACAAATACATATGTACACATATGCGTACACACTTTTTGTAATCTTGGATTACTTTTATGTTTATCACTGAATCTGACAATGGAAAAGGAGACGGAAGACATTTGAGTCCATTGCTTTCTCATACCTCCTTCCCACACTCCCTCAGACTTCTGGCATATCATAAAATAACATGATATATGCTGCTCTCAGCTACTACAACTAGGGAATAGGAGAATTGGAATTCGAGTTATTTATGGATGCTAGAAATATAAATAGTAGCTTGAAAACTTAAGAATGTAAAACATATTTTAAGAATATAGGGGCTAGAGCAGTGGCTCAGTGGTTAAGGTGCTTGCCTGGCATGCGTGAGAATGTGGGTTTGAACCCCAGCACCACATACATAACAGAGTGTCAGAGCAACAAAAAAAAATACATGAAAAACTAAATAAAATTGATTCTCTCTTTATCTCTTTCTCATGGTCCCTCTCTCTAAAGAAAAAAGAAAAAGACTATTAGAATTTTTCTGGGGGTGGTGGGTGGCACACACCTGTAATCCCAGGGAAGCTGAGGCAGGAGTATCACAAGTTCAAAGCCAGCCTCAGCAACTTAGTGAGACCCTGAGCAACTTAGTGAGACCCTGTCTCAAAGCAAAAGATAAAAAGTGTGTGTGGGGGTAGGGGGGCTGGAGTGGTTGCTCAGTGGTTACGGCATTTGCTTGGCATGTGCAAGGACCTGGGTTAGAACCTCAGCACCACATACACAACTAAGTGTTGGAGCAGCAGAAACCAGATGAAAAACTAAATAAAATTGATTCTCTCTTTCTCAATTGATATTCTCTCTCTCTCTCTCTCACTCACTATCCCTCTCTCTCTTTTAAAAAAATCAAAAAGGGCTTGGGAATGTTGCTCAGTGGTTAACCACCCCTGGATTCAATACCTGGTTCAAAAAAAAAAAAGTAGATTATATCAACAGAAAAAACTTTTCCATAGGGGGGGGCACTCCTGGGGATAATTGCAATATCCAGAATGTATACATATTTTATACACATTTTATATTATTTTGTTAAAATCTTGTAAGGTTGCTCAAAATAAAAAAAAAATTAAAAGAAAAAGAAAGAAAAAAAAAATAAAAAGAAAAAAAAAAAACTTTTCCATAGTCAGGGCTCACCAGCAGTAAAAGAGTCTGCTCCATGAGTAGCAAAGTCAGACTTTGAAAACCTGCTTTATTTATTTATTTATTTTTTAAGAGACAGAGGTACAGTGAGAGAGAGAGAGAATCAATTTTATTTAGTTTTTCATGTGACTTTTGTTGCTCCAACACTTCGTGGTATACATGGTGCTGGGTTCAAACCTGCATTCTTGTGCGTGCCAGGCAACCACCGCAACCACTGACCCACTGCTCCAGCCCCAAGAACCTATAAATGCTGTGGCAATAATTCTTGCACGATGGTAGGAATTTGCCTTCAGTGTTCTCTAAGATATTTTCCTGTGCTTAGGTTTGGGCTGTGATAGCTTAAGAGGAATACTTTATATTGTTGGAAAATTTTTCTGAAAAAGTGTTGCATCTTAAATAGACTTTTCATGTATTTAAATATATTGTTTTGTATGAATTTTTATAAATAAATATTATTTACAACATATATTGGTAATATATAAATAAATATATTATAATATAACCCACGTCCTTGCACATGTCCTGCAAGTACAGAAACCACTGAGCCACCACTCTGGCACTCAAATCTTTATTAATAATAAATTATGGAGTATAAAAATTCTGGAATGAGTGATATTACCAAGATGGCTGAATAGGCCTTACTAGCCTTTGTTCCCTCCCCTATCTCCATAGGTCAACTAGCACCTATTCAAAGAAACTAACACTTCGGTGAGAGCCCCAAAATGTGGGACTAAGATGTAGGCACCTGTGTGTTACACAGAACTGAGTAAAAATCTGCATTAATAGAGTAGGAAAAATAGTCTTGCTTGGACCACATCACTCTTTACTCTTTCCCAAGGAAACAGTGCCGCACAGAGAGAAAGAAATCCCCAGGGCCCACAGTTTCCACAAAGGGAAAACAGAACAGGGGAACCAGACACTCAGCTTCCCTAGCATTCTGAAATACTGAGAATCCCACTCTGTTCTCAGCTCAGAGGAACTTAGGGGGAACTGAACAGCTGGACCACCCAGGGCCAGATAGAAACAGGCAGAGCCCTTAGAGACAGCACCCCATTTTAGTGAAAGCACAGCGTAACCCCAGCAGTGTCAGTCAGAGACCTCAGGTAACAGAATAACCCATCAGCAAGGCCAGTCTGGTTGCTCTCAAAAGAGGTCGGGGTGCTATGTGGCCTCCATGCATAGCTTTATTCTATAATCCAAGGCTGCCTAGGGAGGGAGAAGACCTACAGCCAATCCCCAAAACTAGCAGGCCTCACTTGGCAGTTTAAAAAGTGCTTCCAGTGGCCACAAGACAACCTCTAGACCTGGCCCAGAGTGGAGTAAGACCAACACTGCAAATAACAACAGCCAGGCATCAGTTTTGCCATTCCTGGGAGTTTAAATAGCACTTTTTGCAGCTTTAAAGACACCTCCAGACCACATGGAGAGAGGGATACTACCTGCTACCAGCACTGTGAACTAGAACCACTAACATGCACTGAATCTGCCACATCTAGGAGTTTAAACAGCACTCTTTGAAGCTGCAAAGACCTCCTACGGACCCCACCCAGGGAGGAACAAGAGCACTGCAAGGGGAAGAAAAATACTCTGTAGTCCAGCTGGATTAGTGGCAGTTGCAGTGCCCATCCAGAAGCTCAGCCTAAAATCAGAACACAGCCAGTTGTCTTGCCAGACAGCAGAACAAAGACAGCTACCACAACTGAGTTCAGAGCAAAGGAAGCAGCCTGGCTACCTAAAGAACTTGAAATCAAGCTCTGCGGTCCAAGGATTTTATAAGCACAACAGCCTGTTAGCATCTAGCCTCAGGCCGCTGGGTTAAAAAATGAGAAAAGATGTTAGTACTTCCATAGCAACCAAGGGAGTGGTTCGTATGTCCCGTACCTCTGAAAGGACCCAGAGCCAAAAAATGTGATAGACATCTTCTCACGGCCCCAAATCTTCATGAAATACAACCAAGATTCAATATGAATGTTCTCTACCTGGTCCTCTACCTGGTTCTCTACCTGGTTCTCTACCTGGT
>PVKS010026589.1:0-28476 GCA_004027875.1 Aplodontia rufa
CTCCCAAGCTCAGAGACTTAAGGGCCGAATGGTCTCTCTCATCTGTTGATACTAGAATTTATGTTGAAGCAGTAGGACAGACGGCTGACCTAACAAAACCTCAAATTGAATGACTTTCAGTGCAACAGGGGGAAAGCTCCCTAGGTAATTTGGAGGTGTAGGGAAGGGGATGGGGAGGGGGGAGGGTATACAAAGAACTCATAGGAGTCTGGTGATTGGGAAGATGGGGGAACCATCCCAGAAGCCGATGTCATTCCTCCACTAGATACCCATTTAACGCATGAGTTCTTCTGGGGGAAACTGCAACAGATGAAACCCATAGTAGTTTATCTATGCGTTGGCATTACCCCTGGATAACAAAGTTTATACACATTGATTGCTACTGTTTTGACAATGTTTCCCCTTCATCTGTATCCTGTATCGCTATATACTTCTAATAAATGTGAAAAAAAAACCAAAAAAAACTTTTGCCCCAGGCAAAAAAAAAAAAATTGTAATCCTCCTCTTTTGGAGCATTTGTCAGAAAATAGTCTCAATTGTGCTTTCAGAAACATTTTAAACATGCATTTTATATCAGCGTAGTTGGGAGTGTGGTCTCAGATAGCCTCAACTCCCTGTCTGAATTTAGCAGCTCTGGGTCTTTCAGCACATTACACAGTGTCTCTCAGCTCAGTTTTCACATCCATCAAACTGGAACAGTAATTGTACCCGCCCTCCATGGGTGCTTTAAAGCACAGGACTTAGGCTCCGCATTCTCCATAAATGTTGGCTGCCACCCACGCCATGACCCCCACCACCTTATTCCCTTCTTGCTTACTGCTATGTTTGTGGGACCATAAACCTAAGACAGCTGGGATGCACTGTGATGAGGTCACTCTTGGATGCCACGGGGAGAACAGTTTTACACTGTATGACCTCCAATTTCAGTGTGAACCAGTAAGAGGACAGACTGAGGTGACTCTCCAGGATTAAGATCAGAGTTGACAAGCAGCAGGGCAGAAAGTAAAAGTGACTTTCAAGTTCTACAGAGCATCCTCCCCTCCCCACCAAAAGGATTACATGTTTAGTTATGTGCAGTTATCTGGTCTCAAGTCCCCAGTCTGGCAAAATGACTACTAGACCAGGATTTCAACTGTAGAAAAAAAAACAACGGATTCTCAAATGACAATTCCTTTTTTTTGCAGGGGGGGACAGATCATTTATTGAGCTGTAATAAGTTCAGACATTCTACTTTAAGCACAATGGAAAGAAAAAAAGTGGAAAAAAAAAGACAAACAAATTCTACTCAAACTTCAGTGGTTAGGCCAGTCAGCTAAATTAGAAAGCACGGAACTGACGAAAATGAAAAACTAGATTAAATTCTGGTCTCATTATCAAGATCAGATGTCAAGCTACTTCACCATAATTACCTGCTTAAAAATTTAATGACACTTCTGCATGAATTTCACAACTAAAGACACTGTTATCAGCCATTGAGAAATTTTTAAATGAAAGAATGCTTTATGCTCTCCCTTCATTTCAACAAAACCGCTAAGTGTGAGAGCCATGTATGGGATTAAACTATCCAATCCTTTAATCAACGACATTATTAGAGACAACAAAGGGCTGAGAGGATCCTCGTGTAATTCAACTGTAAATTTCAACTGCCTAAGTTACGTTGTTTCTGGAGGCTAAATATCATAGTGATGTACAGCCAACAGAAAAAAATCAAAACTTTTCTTTTTGGGTAGGCCACAGATAAGCCTAGGGCTATTTATCATCACTGCTAAAAGAATATTATTCTCAGGATCAAAGATTTGCTGATTAATCAGTAGAAAGCCAAAGAGTATTTTTCCCTATGTTATTGTACTTCATTCTCAATGAAGTCAAGTTGACCCCCAAGTACAGAGGAAATGCTTAATAACAACCACTGACAACTCAGGAAAAATAAATATTTATTAACAAAAGACTGGCGAAAAATGTTACACGATAAAAGCAAACACTATTTTTGTTTTAAAGAAGATGCTTGTATCCTTCACAAGTAACCAATGCTAATGTTCTAATCCATGCATACATACCATTGGACTTTAAAATAATTTGAAAAAATTTTGTTAAATGATCTAGAAATAATTAGGAACAAACTTGGTCAGCCTGAGTGTACTGCAATGAAAAGAACTGTTAGCAGATTAAAAAGAAAATTAAAATACTGCTTCTGCCTTCACGAGGAATCAAATGCATGGCATTCATTCTTTGATTCCAGCTAGTTTAATTGCTTTTGTTTAATGACATGAAAAAGAAAATCTTTCCACAAAGCTTCCCTCTAAGTAGCAGATCTTACTAAGTGGGGAACCGTACGTCAGAGTAGAAAGAGAAAGAGCACACACACGAACGAGGGGAACGGCCAGGAGAAACTTAGTTTAGTAATTGCTTGAATTAGAATTCTCTTTACGCTGTCTTGCCGCTCAACAAATTCTGAGCCTATTTCTAAAATAACGAAATAAGGAAGTCCAACGGGAAAGCTACAGTGTCCTCTATACCAAGGGAAAGGACATGAAGAGCTGTGTTTTTTAATTCCTAAAACAGTAGTTATAAAGAAACCTCCTTCATGACAGACTCAAAGCCCAGTGGAAGGTCTCGTCTCATTTCTTACCACCCTTCCCCCAGGCCCACGTGCACAAACTGCCCTGTGCTAGTCTGGTGATGTGGCAAGCCTGGCTCCCCTGCCCTGGTGGCTGGTGAGACACAAAAGCATCCAGCTACTGCGGCTGCGTTCACCAACAAGGAAATGTGGTCTTGCGGGAAGAGTGCCAAGAGTCTAACAGTTACTCAACATTTAATTTTGACATGCTCTGCTGTCTGAGAGAATCCAGCACTCCCCCGCACTGGTGGCTACGGGCAGGACAACCACCAGGGGCTGTAGCTCCTCATAAGGCCAGCCCCACCAACAACTGCAGGGGACCCTGAGGGTGGGGATACCCAGCAGGTGACAGCAGGCCTTTCAGGTGACTGTCGTCCTGAATGGGCACACTTCATCTCAGAACCAGATCACACATCAAGAAGCACATCTGCTTCCATCTGAGCTGGATAATGTAGAGTATGCATATTTTTCGTCTTGGTTACAGATTTAAATAGTGTCAACAGGGCTGACACTGATGCAGTGGAACTCCTTCTGAGGCATTTTTCTTACCTCCACATCCTTTTTCAGCTTCTCCAGGAACACCTTTTTGTTGTTGTCATCAATATAAATCTTTTGGCCCTCATTAATGAAATCATTATCTTTTAAAGTTGGCAGTTCTTTGGCCTAAAAAAGAAACAAGAAAAACAATGAGAAGGAAGCTTGAATAAAATCTAAAAACAAGTAAAGCCTCCAGCCTTGGAAATGACTTTGCCCTGTTCACTGCAGGGGTCTCACTGAAGGCACTGAAATGAGGGGGCTCTAGTAACGCCAGGGGGCATCAGTGAGTTGTGGCCCCTGTCCGCATCCCCCTAGTATGGAGGTTAGGCACACTGTTCCCCAAAGATTTCTGCAACACTCTTCATGTTCTTCATAGTAATGGACCTCATTGCTTTCTCAGACTCACTTTCTTACAAGAAGTCCTCTATAGAATTGGTATTCTTGGAACCTTTTTCAGCAACCCTCAATTTTCCTAATGGTACAAACTCACTCCACCCCACCCCCGACCGAGCAGCCTTTACTGGGTTGTAGTTACATGTAACAAGCTCTCTTGTCCATAAAGCTCCATCCATAATCCGATCTACTTTCTGAATAAGGGAGAACATGAAGTAAGTGCTTCCTATTTTTTTTTTAAGAGAGAGGGACAGTGAAAAAGAGAGAGAAAGAGAGAAACAACTTTTATTTCATTTTTCATGTGGCTTTCCTTGCTCCGAGACTTCGCTGTGTACGTGGTGCTGGGGTTTGAACTCATGTACTCGTACATGCCAGGCAAGCGCCATAACCGCTGGAGCCACTGCTCTAGCCCCTAGTGCTTCCTAATTTGCCCTTCCAAACCTCCCGAATGCCACTCAACCATGAAGAAAAGTCTGATGTTGTTTGGGCAGTGTCAAAGAAAACACCTCTTCTCTCAAGCATGTTAAGCATATTAAAATGAAAGTACTATGTTTTACAAATAAAGCCAGCAAGTAAATTTCACTTCTACCTACCAATGAAAAGCGTGGGTGTCTATCAACATGTGGGTCATGGCAGAAAAACACTTTAGCTTGTGCTGTGCTATATACTATTACACAGACATCTATCTAGCTTTAAAAAGCGTGGATTAATCTATTTCACTTTGCATGATCCATATTCTGGGAGAATTTAAAAAAAAACAATAAACCACTTGCTCCCAACTCCTTTCAGCTAAATGTAGCTAATCTCTTTCAATTGAAAGGAATCTAACACATGATACTGTCTTTGTATAATAATGAACCCTGAATGGTCCTTTTCCCATTAAGTGTGAAACAAATGGGAAAAAAAAATCCAAAGAAACAACATTCTCTTTCCAAGTCCCCACACTGTTCCCTGCTAAAGAAAACTCACTGGGCGTATCTACTGAATCATGTTCCCAGGGCTTCAACTGCACACTTCCCCTCACACGTTGTATAGTGTACACGTGTCCGTGAACATAGTTACATATGCCTACGCACACACATGTGTGCACATAGCATGCACTTCTAAATTAGTAGCTTTGACTATTAATTTTGTTTAATTTTGAGAATATTTGAACCATTTTGCAACTTTGAATTAGGTAGGATTACTGTCAAAACAATTATCTTGACAAAGTAGGCACAGAAAAACCCAGAAATCCAAAGATTCAATTCAACAGGTGGTTACTGCACGTCACATAGAGGAGCAGGAGCAGGTAAAAATTACTATTGTAAATGCATTTGTAGTCCTGTACAGGAGAAAGACATGTGACAGTCAGCAGGTAGAAAATACAGCAGTATAAGAGATGCACAGATACATAAGTTTCCAGGAGAGCCTTAAGGAAATAAATGCAATGCCATTGGTCACAAAAATTCAGGATGGGCCTTGTGGACTAACTTCCTAAATTAAATATTATCTAAAATTAATAATTTGAAAATAATGTAATAAATGTAAAGGAGTAAAAACCCTGAATCATTCAGAAGGCCACACGTTAATGTTAAAGGTTGGCATCAACCGCACTAGAAAGGGTTGCAGCTTAGACCTATGCACACAGGAGCTGGAGAAGGATCTGATTCTCCAGTAGACAACTTGGGTGTTTCTGTGTAAGTAGGCTTTGGGGGTGAGGTTATGTGGGACTGGAGTGTTAAGAATTAAGGATACCTACCTCAATCCCACAACTCACTTTATGTATGTAAGGAAAGATGGGAGAAGTGTGTGTGTGTGTGAATTCGAGAAATGTGAAGGCCGAGATGACAGACCACAGACAAGGCAGTAAATTATGCATTAGAAATGTGTTTGTAACACAAGTCACGTTAATGAAGATGAATGCCATTTCAGGTTCACCCCAGTAGAATTACCTCATGTGACAAGGAAAGCCTAATCCTACCTCATAAAACTGTGGACAGTGTACCATATTATTAAGCTTACTTGTGAATTTCACAGGCACTAAGGACGTATTTAGATTGGATCAAGTTCAAAAAAGGGCAACCAGATTGGTTAAAAGACTTAAGGGCTTATTGAAAGGATCAAGAGGCAAAGAAGGGCCCTTAGCAGGGTAGCTGAGGGAGAGGAATCCAACACTGACTAACAAATACCCACTTCCCAAAAGTCTGCCCTAGAGCAGTGTTTAGAAGCACTGGAGTAAGGAATCCTCAGGTTCCAATCCTGGTTCTACCTCTTGGTTGCCAAGGTTGGGGGCTAGTTCCTGGGCCTCTCCAGGTTGTTTCTTAATGTGAGGAATGGGGAACCACCATTATCTCTGTAGCCACCCATAGGTGCTGTGCTAAGTACTCCATGTGAACCATGTTATTTATATGCATCACTTCATTTACGCTTTCCAACAACTTTAACCACCACATTCGTATCCACATTTTACAGACAAGGAAACTAAGATTATACAATATAAATAACATCTTCCAGCTGGGTAGCTGATGAGCTGAGGTGAGAATCCAGGCAGCCCGACTCTTAATTATTCTACCAAGGGAGGGTTGTGCCGAGAATTCAACCAGAAACAGTGTGGCACATTTAAATGGTGAGTCGTATCTATTATCACCACCACCACCAAGACTATCATCATCTTCAGTCACCATCATCAGCTCCCCATCATCACTGATTTTAGCATTCAACAAGCTGTATGGATTTAAAACTGGCATTACAAAATTTTTCTTCAAAAAAAAAAAACCCTGTTCTTTTTTTTACGAACAACTAAATGATCAAGATCAAGTCACCTGAAAATGATTCACACTCAAGAAAACTTATTGCTTAGCTTTTCTAAAAGTTTTATTTATTTATTATTTTTTAAAATTCATTCAAGACAGTCTTACAGTTAGGAGGAAATCGTTGTCATACAATCATGAACACATGCATAATGCCAGAGCAAGCCAAGGCTGATGCCATTCCATGGCTTCACTCTGATCCCACGTTTCCCCTTACTTAACCCCATGTTAGTTGGGCTTCTCATGGAAGTCAAAGGTTCAAAAATGATTTCAATATATCCCTTTGATAATAAGCAGAGTTTACATTAGAAATACACCATTTTTTTTTAAAAATTGAGGAACGCTACTATTCTGGTTATAAACAATGGTCTCAATAAACTCTTGGTGTAAAGCTGCTCACAAAGATGATGTCCACAGAGCAGCACAGAATTTTGGGAAGTTATATCTTTTTTTTTTTTTTTTTTAAATCCTGAACCCTGATTGTTCGTACTCAAGAGTTTTCCAAGTCCACTATCTTTGGGATCTGGATCTTTAAACCATCAAACAGTTAGAGGGCAAAGCAAACCAAGAGGGTTGACTGAAGACACAGATCCCCTTCTTCACTGGGAACTCCCCCAACTGCCTGGAGCCTGTACTCAGCACCTTTCTGAAGTGATTACAGGCCAGCTGTTTCTCTGCTCTGAAGTCAGTTCTCCTGGCTGGTTTCACGGTGATCAGGAGACTTCCAAGTGCATACTGAATGCTGTCCTCTCTGGAAGGGACCCACTCTTCCTCACATCCTTCCCAGTGTGCCCAGACCGTGGCCTGCTGGACTCCTGAGCCGCTCGGAGGCCCCGGCCAGCCGAGGCTCCTCCAGTGCATGTTCCCAAGTCCATCCCCAGCACAGGCAAGGCCATTTTCTCTCTCCCATGAGGTAATTCTGCTGTGGTGGGTGGGATCAACACCGCATGCATCTCCTCCAATATGATGTGGAAACTCACAGGCAACGGCTAGAGACATGGTGGAGGGACATAGTTCCCCTGCAACCTAGCTAGCCCACTTCCTCTGCTGGGATAGAATGGGCAGGATGAGCAGCTGTAAGGTGTGGGTGATGCCCAGCCCTGGTCCAGTCACACTAGCATGTGCCCTGGTTCACATGCTAGTCCTAGTAGAAGAACCTCTCTGAACATACCTTTTTAAATTTTTTTTTTTTTTTTACTGAAAACCAAATGAAAATAAGATGTGACTGTATGATTATGAAAACCAGGGAGGTTTTTCAAATAATAAATTATAATTTATGCTATTTATTAAATACATGGAATAAAATTTAGTGATTTTATATATGGCCAAAGACAGAAATATGCTGATTTTTGTCTTAATTTTCCATGGGTTAGTTTTTCTCAGTGAGCACACTGTTAATAGTGGGTAATTTAGTGAATGATATTTTGCTGACTTAGAGTAAAAAGTCCATAAACTGAAAGCTTAGTAGCCAGAAAATACAACTCAAATATGAGGGAGTAGGGAACTCATTCTTAGGGGAGTAGTGAATGCATTAGGAATGTTTAACTCTGTATGAGCTATAACAGGAAAACAGCTTCGTTAGAGACATTTCACATTTTTGTGAAGTTTTTCTTTCCTTTAAAGCAGTTATTATAATCTGTCTCAGAGCAACTCTATATTCTTCAATAGTAAGAAAGAGACTATGTAACCATATTGGTCATGGTCAAAATGATTTATGTGTAACTAAGAGACAAATGAACATGAACACGAGGTCCACATGTACACTCCTCTGTGCCTTCGACAACCAGTACCCACACAGGTACTTATAAAATGTACAGAAGCCTCAGAACAGAAATAGTCACTTCTTATGCCCCTGGGGTCACTAAAAGATGTGAATGATCCCAAACACAGATTTGGCCAGGGGCTTGAGATTTTAAAATATTCAGAATGGCTACAAAGTTTAGTGCTCTTATTTTTAGAAATGAACATATACCTCCGTGGAGGGCTTGGCAGACAAAGATCCAAGAACTGAGAGAATCCCACAGGGTAAAAGAGATGCAGGACTCTGCTTGCTTCCCAGTGAACCGGTAGAAAGAAAATGAAAAGCCAGGCCTCAAAAAATCTGTTTAACATACAAACACTTAGCACTTTTATACTTAAAAATTTTAATTTACTATGAATTTCCGCAAAATCTCTGAAAACCAAACCACCACCACCACCACCACCCAACAACAACAAAGTGTTACCAAAAGGATTTAAAGGTGTTTATTTTAAATGGGAGCTAACACATTTGTGTGTGCGCGCTTATTTCATTTGATTCTGTGATTTGATGTACAACTGCTGTCGCTTACATGGAGGACAGTATTACAGGCTATTTTAAGGTTTAATAAAACCAGAAATTATAGGGGAATTTTGTTTTAGTGAGATTTAAAAAATATCAAACTATCCTTTAGGTGTCGAAAACATTTTAAAAATATCACAACAAATTTTACATCTGTCTCTACAGTCAGAAACATGATTTTAAACATGTAAAATTCAAACGAAAACACTGAATTTTATCATTCTATATTTTATACAAAAAGAGCCAACTGTATTGTACATGACCATTTTTAAGAAGAAAGTAAAGAAATGAATGTTCTTAAAATGCACCAAGCCCACATCTATGTATAGAGCCAAGTTTTTGTTCTAGTCTGGATATAAACCTTACTGGGAAGATGAAATGCACCCGGTCACACTTGAGTGTTTAATGCAAACAGGATTTTGGCACCAGAAGGTTTCAATGTAAAGGATAATACATATCATTATAATACTCTGTGATTAAAGGACTTGTATTTTAGAATGAAATGAATTTTTGTTCAATGTACTCATTTGGCAAACCATTAAAAAAATCATAATTGTAATCCTCAACGTCAAAGATTGCTGCCTGGTGTCCCTTTGATGGGCTGATACTGTGACACTCTGAGCTTCATGCACAACTTAAAAAAATTATATATTAATTATTGTCTTATGTTAGCAACTGCTTATGTTCCTGATTTACTTGTTATTCCATGTGCACCTAAATGAAAATAAACTTGCAAAATAGAATAAAACTTTCACCATGCTTGCCAAAAAAAAAAAAAAAATCAGAGCCTTATAAAGTTGAAAATACATTCCAGAAGCATTTCTGTCACGGGCAGAACTTCAGATAATCCCTACGTTGGAGCCAGGATAAAAATAATTTGATGGAATAACATCATGTATGTGGTATTGATTTTGGGGTAACAAGAGATGCTAGAGATTTATAATAAAATCAGTTCTGCTTCCCAAAACAGCTAAAACACAAATTTGATATATGAAAACACAAATTAGTGAGTACGGATAAAGTCTGTTCAGAAGCAGAAAAGATAACAGGTGTTTTCTCACAAAAGCACATATCACAGCCTCCCTTTAACGACATAAGAAGGTCTACGCAAGTTCCTGGTTTGCAAAATGATCCAGCAGGTCATTACTAACTTGTAATTTCCACAATGAAAACGAGAATGTACACATCCGTGACCAGCAGCCACATGTGGAAGCTTTGTACTTCTAATTCTGAATCTGTGTGTCTAGGCGTAAAATATGGAAAGAAGATACATCTCAACATTCTTGTGAAAGTGGTATAATTAAGAGGCACAGCACTGGGAAAGCTTTGCTGTAATTTTGCCATTTAGAACTGTTGAGACCGGTGAGGCCCAGCTTGTTTATTTTCTCAAAAAAATTATGTGTGGTGGCTGGAATGGTGGCTCAGCAGTTACAGCACTTGCCTGGCATGCGCAAGTACGCGAGTTCAAACCCCAGCACCACATACACAACGAAGTCTCGGAGCAACGAAAGCCATGTGAAAAACTAAATAAAATTGATTTGTCTCTTTCACTGTCCCTCTTTCTAAAAAAAAAAAAAAAAAAAAAAAAAATTGTGTGGGCAGTGCTGGGGATTGAACCCAGGGACACTTTACCACTGAGCTACATCCCAAGCCCTTTTTATTTTTATTTTGAGACAGGGGCTTGCTAAGTTTTGCTGAGCCCGGCCTTGAACTTAGGATGCTCCTGCCTCAGCCTCCCTAGTCATTGGGATTACAGGTATGCACCACCACACCTATTTTCTTGAAAATTCTTAAGCCAATATGCAAAACATGAAATTGACTCCTTTTTTAATACTTTCATGCTTTTATGAACATAAGACTAGGCAACAATTCCAAAGGTGACAGTTTGGTCTTCTTCCACACAGTGAGTTACCACTGAACTATATGTAAGAGCTACAAAAGGATCGTTGAAACAGCTTTGTTCCGACCCGGTCAGAAGTCTACAGTGATAATCCAAATGCCCAAGGCTAAACACTTAAGGAGTTTGCTAAGTCCTATTGTTTCTGGTTAATATTAACCTAGTAAAGATCATTATTTTATTATTATAAGGATAATATATCTGTAGCAGCTTGGCTTAAATTCAGGCCACATACCAGATTTCATGTCTTCTATGTCAAGTTTTATTTTGAACCAACTGAAAGGGAGTTGTTAGCTTAAAGTAATTCCCGTATCTAATAGCACTACTCCATGTGTGCTTGTGATATACTGAGTTCACGCCAGTGAAATAGAAATTAATCTAAGGTAACTGAGGGTTTATACATCACTCTAAGCCAATAAGTAAAAAAGGCGTGAGGACTTCAATGCTGTCATCTGGGAGAAAATCTGGAAGATGAGAAGCCTCTTTCTTTATTCACATGCCACACTTACGAGTCAGGAAAAATTCCAAATTTACTGAAACTGAAAACCCCTACTTCCTGGCTGGGGTGTAGCTCAGTGGTAGAGAACATGCCTAGCATGTGTGAGGTCCTGGGTTCGATCCCCAGTACAAAACAAAATCCCCCAGAAAACCCACTTCCAAGAACTCTCTCTTGGCTTGCAGTAGGGTTCTTAAGGCCGGAACACTTTTGCATCAGCAATAGCAATCATCTTAACCTACATGTAGAACAGACGAAATTTCAGTGATTGTCAATCCAGGATTTCCCCAAGTGAATTCGACTGCTGAATGGAATGTCTAAAGAAGGGGATGGAGAAGCTTCGTCTGAAACAAGAGATTCAAAGCATGAGAACCTGTGATATAATAAAATCCTTTAATTTCACAGATGAGGACAAAGCCAAATGACCTTTCCCCAAACACTAAACTTCCATTAATGGCACTTGCTCCCTCCAGGCTGGGACTCAGATTCCCAAATCCTCTGACTTTGCCCCCCAAACTCCCTTTTCTAAAATATCTTTGGTCCAAGAGGTAGAGGTTACTGGTATTGCCTTTAATTGATGGTCTGAGAAACAAGCCTGCCTCTGCCCAGAAGGCAGACTTTGTCCCGGGCTTTGGGTGGTGGGCTAGGTGTTCCTAACACTGGCTGGCAGAGGAAGACACCTTCCATCTGCCCTGGAAGAAAAGAAATTTTACAGAACAAGGTTAAGGCGCTAGCCGAACGAGGGTTAACGACCCTAGGCAATCTCTCTTTAACTGATTACTTGCCCACAGTGGAAAAGCAGGTTCTTTTAATGGAGAGGAAGAGGGAGACTTCCAGAAGGAAGCACCGCTGTGCTCTTAAACCTTCTATAGGGGTCTGCCATCCTCATTACCTTGCCTTGGCTTCAGCCCGAAGGACCAGATAGAGGTGGGTAATTAATTATAATTTGTTACCATTGAAAGATCACAAAAGAAATGGTGAAAACTGGTTTAGGAAAGCATTTTTTAGATGTAAGGGTATTAATACTTAATTCTCCCAAACCTTCAGTCAGCAATAGGTAAAATGTCAGAGACGGTGACAGTCTCTTAATTGCTAGTGCAATTCACAATGCATAAGAATCGACAAGGCGGCTTTTTGTAGCCCATTATCAAAGTGTCAACAACGATTATTGCCAATATAGTTCCACAAATGCCAATTGCAGGGCAGCTGTTTTCTTTCAAATGGGTTCCAGGGAGAAGGTTGTATGTTAAAAGGAATCTTCTTATTGTGACCCTATGACTCCATTACACAGGCTTTACTTTACCTAATAAAATCAGACATGAGTTTTGAGAAGAACTGTGCAGAATGATGAACAAAATGCATATTTGTGTGAATCCCCAGGACTCTCTCTCTCAAGAACATGGGCTTTTTAGAGAGTCAGGTCAAATCCCCCAGAGATCAAGTGAGTCCAGTTATGTTTTCTTTTACTTCCCTGGATTCCCTGCTGAGTAGCTTGCTAGCTGGCAGCATGCTAAGACTGTCATTTGTAAAAAGCAGTCCGCTCAGCTATAATTACTAATTTGATGTCACACTGGAATTGCAGCGCAGCTGTGAAAAGATCGACCACCAGGGAGATTCGCATTTCTCTGTCTCATTTAGAGGAGGCGAAACTGCTGGAGCCATGAATGGAAGATGCCCTTCCATTAGAAAGGAAAGAATTAAAGAATAAAACAAGTCATAGCAGCTGTCAGAATTCGACAATGGTTAAAGAAAAAAAAAAGTACTGTTCTGCTCTTTTAAAAAAAAAAAATTCCAGACATCTGTACGTGCATGTTCTGATACTTGTTGCCATGCAAGTGATCCCATTATTGTCAGAATATAACTTCTTTATTTCCTCCAGTTCCATCTCCATTATTATGCTAATGCAAATCTCACTAATTACGTGTCAAACTGAAATCCAAGGGATGGGACTTGTCTGCACCTATATCACTAAATATTTGAAATGACAGTTTCAAAACTTGTCATCAATAAGTGAAAAGTATGGGAAATTAAAACAGTTATAATGATTCCAATGAAAGAAAACCTAAGAACTGAGATTACTAATTAAGCCATGTCAATGGAGATTCTCTATGAAAACTGTTCTTTGCACTATAACAATCATTTTGAGGGAGTATTTTGCACAATGATAGCAATGAAAATAATTTTCTCGCAAATCGTTTGCTTTCATTTCTAAAAGACTAAAGTGTAGAAAATAAATATTTTTAGCCTTCCTCAAATATTTCAAATCAAAGGTAGCAGTGATTGTTCTGATAGCATTTATGGTTTTATTTGTGAAGACAAAAGAACTGTATTTTGGGGGCAGAGTCAAAAATATTAACTGATCATGAAAGAAAACCTGATCATGGCAGAACAGAAGAAAGCAAATAAATTCTTTATAACTTAAAAGTTTGACGTTTTTAAGAGATCATTTCTACTAATGAATTTTATTTAATCTATTAGAGTTTCATAAAATTTCTAGAATCTAAACTAATTGCCAGACAGTGGAGATGCTCTACCTCCAGGGCATACTCCCATCACGGATTATTAATTTATATTACTTTTATATTCCATAATTGTATTTCCTCTCCGCCTTTCCAGTGAGTGTCTGTGACTTGCAATGATGGGCCACATGGTCTTTTGCAGCCTCTGCCTTCTGGAAGAAGAGCTATCAAAAACCTAAGCCCCCAAAGAAGTATAGAGTACTGGACTCCTTCTCAGGGCAACAGCGCAGACAGTTTCGATGCTTACCCAGGGTTAAGAGACAGGGATAAAGACTGTATGTTCAAAAACACACACTTGCAAGTATATACAAAAATAACCAAACTTCTCAAATGAAGGAAACATGAGAGAGTTGTTTTGCCAATATAGTTAGTACGACACCAAATGCTTTATTTTACTACTTAAAAAAAAACCACTCAGGATGGCGACTGTAGCACTATGTGTAACTCTCACACACTGCACTGTTTCTGGCAATGTGGGGAAGTTTTCCTTGTTCATTTTCATGACTAATGGGATTAACATGAATTTGTGATATGTCCTTAAGTGAAAGGAGGTAGGGACACTCCTAAACATTTAGGAAATAGTATTGCACAGTGGTTAGAAATCTGGGCTCTGGTGCTGGAGCACCAGGGCTCCAGCTCTGACTCTGTCACTTCCTAAATGCAGGACCTGGGACAAGTCATTGAACCTATCTGTGACGTAACTCTGGCTACCGGAAGGAAGTAATAATCACACGCTTCTCATCCAGTGGCTGAACATGACCAAATTCATGTACGATGTGAAACAGTCTCCAGCATGTAGCTTTTACTCAACAAATGTCTGTCATTATTGTTTACCTTTATAATTCTCAAAACACTGAAATTTTTAAAAAAATCCCAGACCAAGGCAGGGTTTCTGCAACTGCCACTAACTCCGTGGGGCTTCCTGACAACCACAGCTCCTGGGTCTGCCCTGGGCAAGGTGGGGAGCTGGATCCTGATCTCTGAAGGTCCCTCCTGGGTTCGTCCTTTTTCTAAGATCTCCTTCTAAAGGTGATTTTGAGGGGAAAGTTTCATAAAGCATTCTAGCACAGTCCTTAGAAAATTGAGTTTCTGTTCAAACAAATTTTATATTCTAATTTCTTTTCACAGAAACCTACATCAGTCAAGGGGCTGTACATTTTTGGTTCAGGGCAGTGGAACTATGGTTCTGGACAGCTGAGTCCTCTGGGTGGAACACTGGAGGGGACGCAGGGAGCTGCACATTCTGCTTCTGAGGAAATCTCACAGTGATAAGGTGTCACATAGTTGTGGTTTTCCCTCCTTCATGTCCGTGTATTATGATTTAGCCCTCAGTGGCTATCACGCTGCTCACTCTGTCTATCTTGGCACTGGTTATCACTGGAGCAGACCGAGCCCTTGTGGACTGAACCTGAAGAAATCAAAGCCAACAGAGGAAAATGATGCTGCTCACAGTGGTCTCAAGGGACTTCGAGATGAAGGAAAAACAGAGCAACTGACATGGAGTAGGGACCTCATCCTGTCCGCAGTTCTCACTTGGGTTGGCACAGGGTTAGGATGCTGAAGAGTATGTGTGGCTCTTTAAACAATCAGAGATTTTTTCTCCTAGGAAAAAATCTCCAAAATATTAAACCTCTGCGCTTCCCAGAGGTTGCTTGTTTAAGTCTTCATGTTCAGTCATGGCAGCTTCAAAGTTGGCAGGAACCTTTGCTACTTCTCAGGGCCAGAGTCGGTGTCTGCAAGGTGATTTGCACCGGTGTTGATGTGTAAAAATATATATTCCACTAAAGCACATTAAGAACAAATGACCAAAGGAGGACCCACCATCTCCTTTTCTCTTCCTTACTTCTTCACACACAGTAATCTGGCTTCTGCTCCCATCCATCTCCCTCAACGGGGTCCCCAGCAATTTTCCTCTTGTTAAGTCCAGTGGACAACTTTCAGTCCATATCCTATCACCTGGCCTTACAGAAGAATACAATATTCAATTCTAGAAAGTTCTCTTCCTCTGGTTTCTGAGACATACTAGAGTTTAGTCTTATGAGGTTAGGGACTGCCTCATTTGTTCCTGAAGCATTTCCTACAATGTTTGGCAAAATGCTTGCTCACCAGAGATAATAAATATTCATGCAAATGATCCGGACTCTCTTGCTCACCCTCTGTGTATAGTCGGTCTTCTACAGGACTGTTCCTTAAACTCCCCTTATGCGATGATGTTCTTCTGTTCTTCCGGGCTGGTCTAGATGTGCTTCTCTTCTACTCCACACACTTCCTGGGTGACTTCATGGATTCCTGGCTTTGCTGACCATCCTTCCTGCTGCCCAAATGTTCAAACCAGAAATGCAGGAGTCATCCTGAACCCCACTGGCTCTGCACATATTCCTAGGTCACAGTCACTTCCTGTGTCGATCCTCCTCCCCTAATCTCTCTTTAATACAGCCATGACCACTGTACCAGCTCAGGCCTCCATCTTCTCGGGGTTACCCCATGAGCCTCTTCAACTTGCCCTGTTTTCCTGGTGGTCTCATCTCTTTCTCCAGCTAACAGAGCCAAGTTTCCCCTGGGCCTTGGCACCTGCTGCTCTTCCTTATCTCTTCCTCTGGTTCCTCCTTATCTATCAGGTTTCCAAACATCATTTCTTCCAGGAAGTTTTTGCCTGACCCTGCCCAGCCCGAATCAAATGCCCTTGCTTTGTGCTCCAAGCACTCTGTCAGAGTGTTCTTCATGTGATAACATCATTTCCTACTTTCATGCTGTCTGATGGATATGGCTGGGTGACCCATTATTTTAGCCCCTGAAACTGGGATAGTAACCACTAAGATATTCACAAACACTTCTGAGTGAATACATGAAAGCAAATGAGCGAATTTATAAAATTTAAATCAAAGCTGAATTATATAATTCTAAAAAATTTTAAAACAAAACCCCAAAACCATGAGTCTAACTTTCAAATGGGGTAGTTAAGAAAAGGCACTTATGAGGCTGAAGGGTAGGAAACCAAGAAACCAGAAGCACCTTTCACATAAGCATGTGTTGATTTGGATTAGTTTAGATTTATATATAGGAACTGATTTCCCAAATTCTTATTCAAACTGACCTTCAAGTTGACTATGTCTCTCACCTTTTCAAATCAACTTGCTCACCCTCTGTGAGCAAGGTAATATTGTAATGTAATGTAATGTAATATTACATTAGGTAATATTGTGACTCAAATATTACCTAATGTAAAAGAAGTCAGGAAAAGATTTTTAAAAAGTATTCTCTTAATCCCTAATTTTTTAAGCAAAAAATATTACTATCATATTTTAACGTATTTTTCCTCCCACACAAGGTCTTGCCAAGTTGCCCAGGCTGGCCTTGAACTTGTGATCCTTCTGCCTCAGCCTCCTCAGTAGCTGGAATTACAGGCGTGTGTGCACAATACCCAGCATACTATCTTAACATATTATAGTTGGAAAGGCGTACTTTATAGGAGAGAAAGTAAAAGACTTAGGCTAGAAACTTACTCAAGGTCACATCTGGGTAGTTAGTGACAAAGCAGCCTTGGGACCTGGCTCCCAGACCTGCAGGAGAGCATTCTGAGCTGTAGCTGCCATCTTTGCTAAGTTTACCGTGCAGGTAACTATGTTTTCAGTGCACATAGCATGCGAGATGTTTTTTTCAATTACACTTACAATTAAAAGCTATTTCATTATTTGCCAATCTAAGGAAAGGAAATGGAGAACACGCCTCAATTAAAAAACGTGCTTCTCACTGGGGAAGGGAATGGGAAGGATTAGTGGTGGAAGACGAGAAATAAGAATCAACAGGAGAGGCACGGTGCCAGCACACTGCCAGGCACACCGTGAGAATGCCACAGTGCTTACCTTTTCTTTGTCGCTTGCTTCTCTAGCCACTGTAGAGCCCTGAAACACAAAGAAATCATAAAAATGTGGGCATGCCATGCAGCAGGTCTCACATGCATTAGGTATGAAAATTGTCATGGTCAGAGCCGAGAAATCAATGAGTGCTGTTCTGCTCTTGGGCCCCTCCCAAGTGGGCTCCTCTCCCCTCTGCATTACTGCTCTCAGCCTCTGCTGGGCCTCCCAGATGTTCTTGTGCACTGAACACTATTCTGCAACCCCATCCCTCTTGTCCTTACCTGTTCCATCTTTCTCTGGTTCTTATCCACCTGGTGGAAATCAGAAAACCTGACAATCACTTGAGCAATGACTTAAATACTGTATCAAAACTACATCAATTGCCAGAAACTGGGAAGGGGAAGTGGGCCATCAGATGGCTATGGTGACCACTGGGGCATTAATTTGCCCCTTTCCCCACATCACATCTTCCAGATGAGGGCACGTCCTAGACCTTGAAATGCCTTCTCTGTGACGCTTACTCTTTGATACCAAGGGATAGCTTCTCCTTGCTAACACTAAGTCAGTCCCCTATGGGCTCTTATCCCTGTTTCTTTCTTTTCTTTTCTTTTCTTTGAGAGAGGGAGAGAAGGAGAGAGAATCAATCTATTTTTTTCATCTGGCCTTTGTTTCTCTGACACATAGCTGTGTATGTGGTTCTGGGGTTTGAATCTGGGTCCTTGTGCATGCCTGGCGAGCGCTCTAACTGCTGAGCCACTACTCTAGCCCTGATCCCTTCACTTTGGACATTCCTTCAACAATAAACATTTACTTTACCTCTTTTGTTCTAGGCCCTATGCTGAGCAGAGACATATAAAGTGGAAGAAAACACGGTTCTCGATCTTGGCAGTGTCTAGTCTACTGCAGACACTTTCAACACTATGCCTCGGAGCGCTAGGTGTCCAAGACAACCAAGTTCACCTCTGATGCCAACAGGGAGCCTTTGGGGGTAGATCAGAGTTCAAGCAGAGAAACTTTTCCTTTTTCTGTGGAAGATTTTAGTTCAAAAGAAAAGCTGAAATTCAGTGTATTTCTGAATATGTTAACAGAACAATCAGTGCTTATTCTTTGTGCTCTATTGGTATGTTTTACCCACAGCAGGTGTTTACTGAATAAATGGGAGAAGGATCGCAGACCAATGAGAGTTCCTCTAACCCCACAATGGATATCTGAGCTACTACTAGGCCAGTCAAACTATTTGTGAACTCGACTGCTTCTTACATAGACAGCTACTGCCTTGGAATGCTTAGGTTAGCCAACCACTGAGGGAACTTCTATTTGACTTGGGCAAAATGAAAATAGCTCCTACCTACTTTCCACTGTGGAGAGATCTAAACTTTTACACTATAACTGGCTCTCATTCAAGCTGCTCAGTATTGATAGGAATGTAAGTGGCCTGAAATTCACCGATGAAGATACTCATGCTGAAGAGGTGCCTCATGTTGGGGGATGAGGCCACGACCAGGCTGGAGTCCCTGCAGAGTCATTTTCTACTCCCCTGATGCTCAGCGTCCCTAGCACTGGTGGATGTGAGAACTGCTAAAGTTTCCTGGGGACAAGTCAGAGGAGCAGAGAGATGACCTACCAAATGAAGATGGATGACACGAATCATTTATGAAGGAAAATCCAAGAATCTGTCTCACGATCACAGCATACCATGTCAGAGAGGAGCCTGGCACCTGTGATTTGCAACAGTCTATTTTTCTCCCTTCTGGGATTCCTGAGTATGGGGCCACAAATATCTTCCTTTACACACTGATTTCTAACAATGGCCCCAAAATTTAAAAAGAGGGATGTTTATAACACTTGGAGTACAACCTATGCTGCTGGGCAGAGGAAGAAACTATTCTATTTTGTGTCTATAACTAGATGTTGGTTTGTGTGTGTTTTCCCTCCTACATCATAATTACCCTGCATCTGATTCTCAGGGAGACTTCAATTCTATGTAAATGCACATCATTAGACTGGGAAGTGGGGGAGGACTCAGCCAAGTTTAAATGAATTCATAATTGAAACTAAAATAAAAGTAGAAAAGTATTGTTAGTAAGTTAAAAGCCAAGCACTGGAGCCACAACAGAAAGTACTGGCAAGAAAAGAATTTATCGATTTATTTATCTATCAATCTATTTATCTGTTTATTTATTTTTGCAGTACTGGGGTTGAACCCAGGGTTGAGCCTGCTAGACAAGTACGCTACATCCCCAGCCCTTTGTGTATTTTATTTTGAGACATGGTCTTGCTAAATTGCCCAGGCTAGCCTCAAACTTGCTACCTTCCTGCCTCAGCCTCCTGTAGCCGGGATTATAGGCATGTGCTACTGTGCCCAGTGGAATTTATTTAGGGAGATGAAATTATGAAATGCAAGGCAACTTTTAGTTAAAAACACTGTATCCAATCTATAAGTATAAATTATACCAAGACATGTTTACTAGATGCCTACTTGTAGATAGGAGACACCCTCCTTAGGAATTTTGGGGGCTAAAAAAATAAGTAGAATTGGCTGGGAATGTAGCTCAGTGGTAGAATGCTTGCCCAGCATGCATGAGGCCCTGGGTTCAGTCTCCAGCACTGGAAAACAAATAAGGCTAAACTACTTGTTTTTAAGACACTCACACACTAGCTAAATAGATGCAACATCAGTTCCCATACGATGTGCCTTATTTTGGACGGACATATACATATCTCATTTAACCTTCCCAACAGCCCCATATACATAGCAAAAATCATCCCTGCTTTAATAGATGAAGAAACTAAGAGTCACAAAGGCTAAGTAACTTGTACACAGCTAATAAGTTATAAAACCAGCACATGTGTGGGGCTGGGAGTGTAGCTCAGTGGCTGAGTGCTTGCCCAGCATGGGGAAGGTCCTGGGTTCAATCCCTAGTAGCACCAAACAAAATTAAACAAGCAGACAAAACAAAAACAACCCAAAAGCTCCAGCACATGTGGCTTCAGAGGTCACTCTGCCTTTCTGACCAGGGACAGTCAAACCAGTACATGGATCAGGTCTGCACAGGCTTCGTGAGAGAGCCAGCGACTGGAGGGAGCCCTGGGGGGTGGCTGTGATTTTCCTGGGGACAATTCCAGGGAAACAAAATGTCTTGAGCCAAGAGTTGGAGGCAGGATAGGGCAAAGTTAGTGGATGGGCAGTTGATCCAGCTGACCTGGGAGAGAGAAGCCTAGATGATTACCTTCACTTCTCAGTGTGGTTGAGAACCTGGGGGCACTTCTACAGGCCTGTAAAGTCAAAACTAATTTTAATAATTCTGAGTGTTTTTAATAATACAGAGATATTATTTGCCCTTTTACTGTCTTGATATTCACACGGATACTGCAAAAACACTGGTGAACAAAACTTCTGGGGGCTTAGCCCAAATTAAGTATGAAGTGGCACTAGCTGTATACATCATTTAAAAACAAACAAAACTGAAGAATGTCTTTGGTGAAGCAATAAAATTAATTTCATTAAATCTTTTTTATTGAGAAATTTATTTGTTGAACAATCGTACAAATTTTAACAAAATAATATATAATGTATATAGATTCTGAAAATTGGATTTACCCCCAAAAGTGCCCCCCCAAATACCCACCCTTATCCCTCCCTTCCCCTTCCCACAACTTCTCTAAAGAAAGTATTAGGTTGTGTAACATTACATGATATCTGGATTTAACACCTGATAATAGACCACCTCTCTTAGTGGCCAGGGTCTAGTTCCAGCCTCCACCGATGAGTGAAGACATTCGACCTTTGGTTTTCTGGGTTATGCTGATTTCACTCAGCATAATTTCTTCCATAGCCACCCATTTACCTTCAAAGGCTGCAATATCATTGTTTCTAATTGCTGTGTAAAATTCCATGGTATATATGTACCACAGCTTTTGGATCCATTCATCCCGTGAGGGACATCTGGGTTGTTTCCATGATTTAGCTATTGTAAATTGAGCTGCTATGAACATAGATATTGCCGTGTCACTATAATGTGCTGATTCTAAATCCCCTGGAAAGATACCCAGGAGTGGAATAGCAGGGTCGTATGGTGGGCCCATCCCTAGTTTTTTGAGGATTCTCCACACTGCTTTCCAGAGGGGCTGTACCAGTCTGCAGCTCCACCAACAGTGTGTTAGTGTGCCTGTCTCTCCACTGCCCCTCCAGCATCTATTATTGTTAATTTTCTTCATTTTTGCCATTCTGACTGGCATGAGGTGATATCTTAATGTAGTTTTCATTTGCATTTCTCTGATTACTAGTGATTTAGAGCACTTTCTCATTAAATTTTGACGCTGGAGTATATACCTCCACTCTTCTTTGCAGAGGTATGGATGAAGAACTTCTATTTATAAAGAAAGAATGCTTCTCAAGAACCTTTTTTTTTTTTGCGATGGTTTCAGTTATGAGCTGAACTAGCCACCTTTTTCATGAAACAATATTTTTACTTGAAAGAAAAACTGACAATCTGTATTTATTCAGTTCTGAGAAACTGGCAAATGTTTGCTCAAATATGAACAAAGCTGCTAGACTCCTGTGTGTGCTGGGGAGCTTTGTGCTGTCATTTCACAGAAAACAACTGATAGAACTTGCTGCCAATGATAAAAGAGCTTTCAAGTGAAATCCAGAATTCTGAAGAACGGGTATCCACCCTGAGCTTGCCAGTTCCCAATACATGAAAGGCTTTTGCAGTGAGATTGGCAGTGATAACAACATGACTTTTTCATGCTTTATACTAAAATGTGTCAATATTTGTAGGAACTACATAATTTAGGGAACAAATATGTTTCTCAAGACAAGTGTATGATTAGAAAATTACCTGCGCAGGCAAACAGACCAATGAATTTTAATATAAAGAGCATAAAACACTCACTGATATGATTTCAGATTCCCCACAATGAAACAATGCTTTGAGACATTACCAACTGTCAAGTTTTGGTATAGTACCAAAGAAGAATATCTACAATTACGTCAAAAAGTTATTAAAACACAATGTTCCCCTTTCCAACCACATCACTTGCATGAGGTCAGATTTTCTTCATTTACTGTAATCAGATAGTCTTGCATTAAACTGATAGCAGAATCAGAAATTTCAACTATCTCATATTAACTCAGATATTACAGAGAGATCAACAAAAGTTGTAAAGCAAGGCTGCTTATCTCACAAGATTTTCCTTTCATTTTCATAAAAATATGTGAATGTGTAATGGTTTTATTTTAACAAATTAAAATGAATAGTTTAATTTTTTCATATTAACTTTGACAATATAAATATCTATAAACACAATCTATTTGAAGGAAAGGCTTTTTGGAGTACTCTTTGATGCCTGTGAAAGGGTTCTAGGGCTAAAAGTCTTGAGAACCAACTGCTGAAGACCAGAGGTGGGCAATCTTTGCCAGGGCTCAGAGGGTAAATATTTGAGTCTTTGTGGTCTGTTACAGTCCCTATGGTCACTGCTCAACACTGCCACTGTAGTGCAAAGGCAGCCACAGGCAATGCAGAAACAATAGCATGACCATATTCCAATAAAACTTTATTTATAAAATGACCCCCAAATTGGATTTGTCATGCAGGCAGGTGATAGTCTGCCAGTCTTGGGGAATTCTTTTCTGGAGTCAAGGTTGCTAGAAGTCAGAACACACTGCTCTACTCTCAGATCTCCCGAGGTCTCCTATCTCTGATTCTTGGAAAAGGCTTCAAAGGTCTATGTACCTACTATTCCCTCAGCCAGAAATGTTCTTCCCTTAGCTCATCTCTTCATCTTTAAGTCTCTCCAATGTCAACCCGTCAGTTAAACCTTCCCTGACACCCTATTTCAGACTGCGGTCCTCCGTCTTTATTTCTGTCTGAACACTTAGCAACTCCCTAATGTACTATATGGCTTACGATTATTTTTACTGTCTGCCTTTACCCACCAAAACTCTAGTTCCTTTAAGGAAGATTTGGTCTGTTTTGTTCATCACAATCACCTAGAAAAGTGTCCAGGAGGTGGCTAATTCTGAATGAATAGATCTGACATCTCAGTAAGCAATCACTCTTTCACCCAAAGGATGCAATGCAAGTTGCCTGGAAGTTTTAAGCTCTGGTTACCTCCCAAGTATTTGTTATAAATTAATCACAACATTTATTACATGAATGAATAACCTTGAGTCACTTAATGACAATTAATAAAGTCAATCTCACCTTTAAGTCGTATTTCCTATATACAGATAAACGGTGGCTGAATACATTTCTTGTAACAATTACATAAATTTCAACTCCATCAACATTAAGCCGGTACATGCCCAAGAACTGGGGTAGAAGAGTGACCCCATGACATTCCACTATGTACTGCACAGGAGAGAAAGAAAAAGAAAAATCTCCAATCAAAAGGGGTTCATTTAGAGGTAAAAGTTAAACACAACTTTTCTGCCTATGGTGCTCATACAAAGTGAGCACCTGCATCTATTAAGTTTCTATTTACAGAAAATGAGCACGTTTGTACTACTTACCCATCAGACCTGGGTCCATCGTGTGCAGACACAGGTTAGAAAATTCAGCATTATCTCCAAAGAGGTGTATTTTCCCTAACATTCTAAACTAATCTGTAAAGTCAAAAGCTTGGATAGGATGGTGCAAGGCCAGAGCACAAGCAACTGGTCCTTTCAGAAATTCCTTTCATGTGAAATTACATTCTGTTTTCCACTTCAGAAGTCCTGGTGATAACTTTACGTGGTTGAGGCAAAGTGAGTTGGTCACTAAGATCAGTTCTTTAATGGTGCCAAGATTAAAGAGGAAATTGTAGAGAGTCAGCGTTAGAAACCTAGGCTTCCTGTTTCTCACCAAGACTTTAAGGTCTAGAGTGAAACTGCCCAGAAAAGCAGGGGAGTAAAGGGGACCCCTGCTACCATGGTGCACACACCTGCTCCGTAGACAGTGGAGTTGTCCCTGGCCCTGTATTGGTTTCCATCCTGTCCACCGGACAAGTCTCAGGGCTGATACCACAGCCAATAAGAGTTGCAAGAACATAGGCTGGTGGTGTTCTTCAGTGGTAGAGCACTTGGGTTCAGCATCACACACACACACACACAAACACACACACAAAAGTGAAGTTGCAAAAACACAACAGGACTGGAGGTCTTTAATGACCATACTCCAAAGGGCCACAAGATGGAGCTACTTCTCCTTGAAAGCAGCTCTTTATAAACTGGTTTCCAAAGGAAAGCTACATTTTTCTTTCTTCAAAATGGGGCAAAAGAAGATTCTAAGGAAGCCTTTTCACATCCACGACATGTGTGTCAAATCTCTAGGAAAATAAACAGCATGAATGCCATGATTCTGATATTGTAAACATCATAAACAACGTGTATGTTTACACAGAGATGCTTGGAAAAATTCTTGCCAAAGGGTGATGGTTGTATTCTGGACACTTTTGATCTTTTATTAAAAAAAATTATACTGTTTGAACTTTTTCTTTTACAATGAATGTTTAATGAAAGTAATTAGGATGCTCAACCAAACTTTTTAATGGTAAACACTGTTAATAATCAAGTCTGTAATATCTAATCAGCTTATGAAGTAAGGAGCCCTTAGTTTTCATCATTAAAGATGAACAACATCAGTGTCTGGATTTGATTTTTTCCACCCAGAATTCCGACAAATTTTAAAGATGCTTCTACACCACACTTTTTCTTATTTTTTTCTTTTTTTAAATAGAGGACAGTGAGAGAGAGAGAGAGAGAGAGAGAGAGAGAATCAATTTTCATTGAGTTTTTCACATGGTTTTCGTTGCTCTGACACTTAGTTGTGCACGTGGGTGCTGGGGTTCAAACCTGTGTACTCACACATGCCAGGCAAGTGTTGTAACTGCCAAGCCACCGCTCCAGCTCCCCGCCCCGCCACTTTTTCTTATGGACAATAATTAAACTATATATTACATTCAACGAATTTTCTGAGTAGAGTTTCATTTTCGCTTGTTATTTAAAATCAGATGAATAGAACATTTTCTATTTCTCTCCTTTCAAAACATAATAAATCAATTTGAGTTTTGCTAATGCACAACAGGTAGTGGACAGTGCTAGGCTTAACAGAGAATCTCTCACATGCAATCTAAGAAAGAAAAAGGGTTGCTGGGTGTGGCGGTGCATGCCTGTAATCCCAGCGGCTGGGAAGACTGAGGCAGGCGGATTCAAAGTTCAAAATCAATAACAAGGGTTGCTGTTTCCCACCTGGAGAAAGGTGGTCAAATGGGCCGTAACACAGACTGCAGGCATCTGTATTGTGTAAGCCAGGTAGAAAGGAGGCAGGTTCGTGAGTTAGAAAGATGCGCATGTGTGTCTTGAGGCTGCATTTACCAGCTATGGGATCTTGAACAAGTTACTAAATCACTCCGCATTTTAGTTTTATTTTTTCAGAAAAAGAGCACAATAATCTCCACCTCAGGACAGCACTTTAAAATACCTCATGAAAAGCTGTGTGCAGAACTACTCTTCCTCCAACTGCAGATGATGATGGTAATTTTCATTCAAAAGTCGTTAAGGGGCTGGAGCGGGTGGCTCAGTGGTTATGTCGCTTGCCTGGCCGGTGAGGAGGTGGGTTCAAACTCCAGCAACACATACACAATGAAGGGTCAGGGCAGCGATAGTCACGTGAAAAACTAAATAAAACTGATTCTCTCACTGACCCTCTCTTAAAACAAAAATAAAAACAAAACTCCGTTAAAAAATTTTAATGTTATACCTATCTGCTTTGGCTCCAAACCCACTCACAGCCATGTCCTGGGATGTGCTCTGAGACAGATTCTGTGGTGGACCTTTCTCTATGTGTGTGTGTGGTAGGTACCTGAAGCCCACAAGACACGCCACTGCCCTGGGCACTGGCTGCCAATTCCTCTTTGTGCTGTTCTGCTCAGATAATTCTCACCATGGATGATCCTTAAGAAGTCCTTCCAGTAGAGAACGTCTCTTTGATTAAAATCTGTGCGAGCCACAGAATGCCTTGCTGATGCTAGATGCTAACCATGACCATGATGATGAATATGTTAGAGAAATACTTTGAGTGCTACGCAGAACATCACTCCACGCTTTTGTTTTTTAAGGGAAAAACACCCATACAGATCACATTCTCCAACTTCCCTACCTTTAAGATTAGATAAAAATTACTATAAAGAAAAAAATCAGGGGCTGAACAGTGGCTCAGCAGTTGGAGTGCTTGATGGGCATGTGCAAGGACCTGTGTTCAAACCCTGGTACCACGTACACACCTAAGTGTTGGAGAAACAAAAAGCAGATTAAAAAATAAATAAAATTTATTCTCTCTCTCTCTCTTTTAATAAAGAGAGAGGGACAGTGAGAGAGAGAAAGAGAGAATTAAATTTTATTTAGTTTTTCATGTGGCTTTTGTTGCTCTGTTGTTGTGTACATGGTGCTGGGGTTTAAGCCTGTGTCCTTGTGCATGCCAGGCAAGTGCTGTAACTGCTCTAGCCCCTCTCCCTCGTTCTTTAAAATAAAGAAAAAAAATCAAATCAAATTTTATCTATTCCATCAACAAATGTCAACATGCATTTATTCTCAAAGGTGTGGGGCTTACCTATGAGGTTCTTTAATGAATACTTTGAAAAATACATATTAAATGAACGTCAAACTCCTGAGTATGTACACGTATACAAAACCACAAATCATACCAAAGCCTATCTATTAGAATTCAATACTGCCAAGCTGTAATTGGTGTCAAAAGTTTAGAAAGCATTTCTAGGTCAAATTTTTGCAGAAGAGAAAATTCTACCCTTTGGATTTCCAGATGGGGGCACTGGGAAAAGGATGCACTGTTACCTTTTAGAAAAGGAAGACTGAATTGGGTCTGTAAGTACCAGGGTTGGGGACCACTGTACTTCAGCATGATGTGCGACTATGTGTAGGTGTTGACCAAAAAGGGCCTGTTAGATTCTTTACCAGCTGACTCTGGAAATGCCATGCACAAACTCCTAACACAGGTGGGCATATATATAAGGACTCCTGCACGTAGAAACTGTTAGAAGTGATTCCCAAACCAGGGAGATTGTAAATTCATGGCTAGGGCTTTAACATCATTCACCAGCTCTGTGAACTTGGGTAAAAGTTATTCAACCTCTCTGCATCTCTGCATTTGGAAAATAGGGGTAATAAGAGTACTTATGCATAGGGTCTTTGTGATAACTAAATTAATTACAAAATTCCTGGAGCCTGAAGAATAAAAAGTAGTGCCTAAGTATTATTTGTAATTTGAACCTTTTTCATTTTCCTCAAACTTTAAAACCCCCTCACTGCTCTTTATATCCATCCATACATTCATGTTAAAAATGCTTTTAAGTAAATGGGCTAGGGAACTAAATAGAAACTTCTCAACAGAGGAAGTCCAAAAAAACCCATCAATAATATGAGAAAATGTTCTACATCACTAGCAATCAGAGAAATGCAAGCCAAAACTTCACTGAGAGTCCACCTCACTCCTGTCAGAGTGGCAAAAATGAAGAATATGAAAAATAACAGATGCTGGAGGGGTTGTGCGAAGAAAGGAACACTAACACATTGCAAGCTTGTATAGCCACTCTGGAAAGCAGTGTGGAGACTCCTCAAAAAACTGGGGCTGACAATCTCAGAGACTCAAGGGCTGAATGCTATCTCTCATCTGTGGAACTAGAATACATCGGGAAGCAGTATGTTAGACGGCTATGCTAATAATAACTTCAAACTGTATGATTCTCAATGCAACAGGGAGATGACTCCCTAGGATACTTGGAGGCGTAGGGAGGGGGACGATGGGGGGAGGGTGTAGGAAGAACTCCTAGGAGACTGGGGGGTGGGAATATGGGGGAATCATCCCAAAAGGAGATCTCTGTCCTCCACGAGATATTCATTTAACTCTGGAGTTCTTCTGGGGGAAACAGCAACAGGGGGGACCCAAGCTGGGCATCCATGATATGGCATTAGCCCTGGATAACTAAGTATATATACATTGGTTCTTGAATGTTTGATAATGTTTCCCCCTCAATTGTGTCTCTATATC
>PVKS010026590.1:0-28480 GCA_004027875.1 Aplodontia rufa
AGGGCTTCAGCCAGGCCTTCTGGTCCTGTTTCCACCTTTGATCTCTGCTGCTTCCAGCCGGAGTATTTAGAGCTTGCTTTGCAATCCCAAAGAGGTCTTGCCCTGATCAGGTGGGCTGGGCGTGTGGTAACTAGCAAGCGAATAACGAAGGGACGCTTGCTTGGCTCTCATGCCCTTGCAGTTCCTGTACCGCCTCTTCTGCGCAAACCGCTGCTCTGTGCTTGTATGAAAGCTCTTTCCTGTTACTGGTCCTGCCGCCAGTCAGAGCGCAGGTCCTGGAGGTGTCCTTGCCAGAACGCTGACTTTAAAGCTGTGCGGGTTTTTCTTTGCAGAAGTGACTCAGGCTGGCAGGAATGTAGGCAGGAGAGTGCAAATGCCGGCCGGCGGGCTAGCCATTGCCGCGGCAGCACAGAACAAAGAATCCCTGGTCGCTCCTAAGTCTCTATTCCCCAGAACCTCTGCTAAGATTAGGACTGGTGATTCACAATGCTAGTCGCCCAAACGCACCTCAAAATACTGGTGAGAAGCCGGAGATATCCTGATCAGTCACGGGGGTGCAGGGGAAGGCTTTTGTCTTTAGATTGCCATCTTGAAGAGTCCCACGAAATGAAATATTTTTAACTTCTGCAGGTGAGTGTACAAACACAATGTTTAGGGGTATGTTTATCATCAAGGACCTCTAATAGAAGAATAATGGAATTTGCCAATTTAATCTTCTGTGAAAAATAAAAAATGTAAAATATTTATGACCATATGGAAATGATAACAAGCTCACTTTAAAATGTAAACTTATGCATTTGATGGTGAAACACTATAATAAATGACTAGATTTACATAGTAGAATTTGAGTAAAAAGGGAGCAGTAGAAAATCCTTCTGGTTATGTGACAAATAATTATTTTTAAAATGTGTGTGTGTGTGTGTGTGTTAGAATGACTCAAGTTTTACTTTAAGTAAAATCTGAGGACTTTAGAAATTGTTGTAAAAATGACTTTTCAGGGACTGGGGATGTAGCTCAGTTGGTAGAATGTATGCATAGCATTTGGGGCCCTGAATTTAGTCACCAGAAGCACAAGAAATTTTTTTAAAAACTTAAAAATGAAATTCTAAAGGGAATTCCATTATTATTATGGCTTACTGAGTATAAGATCACAACATATGGAAAAACACACAACTGTAACATCAGATTATTATAGTAAAATTAAAGGCAGGACTAAATTAACAAAATTATTCAAACACAATCATATGATAAAAATAAGAAAGATAAGTTTGTGTATATATATATGTGTAGTGTGAATTTAAATTCTTCCTTTACTCATTTAAATGATTCAATTTTTAAATTTATGAATATTATTCAAATTATGAAGCATTTAATAGGATACAACTAGATAAAACTGATCCATTATGCAAACATATTCATAACTTCATTTTATAAAGAATGACAAAATATTAGTGGGTATGCCTATATTTCTGCTGAATGCTATCTCTACTCCTCATACCTGAAGATGATAAAGCATTTTAATGCATTGAAGACTATGTGAAAAAGCATTAATATTCATTCAACACTGTTGAATATGAGAAATTTTGGCTCAAAGAAGCATTTTTTTGACACATATTCAGACCTTCTGTTGTTGTAACATCGTGTTTCTTTGAAGAAACGCTTTCATTTATAACTCATATGTGCCTATTTTACTAAGTGGTAAATATCCTGTTTTGAATCTTATTTCATATTAAAACAAATGATTTTGTATTTTGCAAAAATATCTTTCACTTCTACTTCAAGCTAGCTATGTAGAAGTCAAATTAAGAACTAACTGGTAACAAATTTAAATTGAAATGTTTTATATACACTTTCAAATTATTATTTAGTTTTAAAAATGTACCTATAGTAATATGTAGAAATAAGTTTGTGTATATTTATGTACAAATAGTTTATTAAAAATGGAAGGCATTAAATAATTATAAAAATAGGTAAAACATAATAGTATAAACACTGCTGAAGAAATTTGCCTTTATATTCTAAAGTTTTTCTTATTTTAGTTTATATATATGATCTTATAAGTGAATAGTGACTATATTTTCTCTACATGTGAAACTTAGGAATGCACAAGTTAAAGAAATTGAGATAAATCTTTTATACATTTCAGAGTATCTGTATTTCTTCATATAAACAACATAATACTATAAGCCAATTTCAGAAGAAATTCTCTTGTTAATGCCTTTAATTTTTTATATTAGTGCATTATAGTTTTACGTAAGGTTGGGATTTGTTGTCACATATTCCTAGTTGCACAAAATTCAGGAACAGAATTTATTCACTATCCCTACCATACCCCACTACCTCTCTGCTCCAGTCCCCTGATCCTTTGCCTTCTTCTGTGTCCTATATTATCCTGAAAAACCCAAATACACTACATAATTCTTATACTTATGAAGAACATTATATATATATATATATATACACATATATATATATATGTATATATATATATGGCTACAGTATATACAGTGACATTTATAACTTCTTTTGGAATGTACCTTGGTTTATCTCAATTCCAACATTTCCCCTTCTCTTCCCTTCCTATTATCCCTTGTTATTTTTCAAAATATTTGAAAATGGGATTAAATATTTACATTTTTGTACAGGTATGCAGCATAGCTTGTTCAAATATCTTGCAATCATATCTCATAAATGTTAACATTTTGCATTTTTTGTTCTATGGATTTAATACATGAGTTTGTCTACTTTACTCCCAGGCCTGGGTTTAGGTCCAGCCTCCACAAATGAGGGATACCTTTCGGCCCTTGAATCTGGGTTTGGCTAACTTCGCTCAGCATGATTTCCTTCCAATGCCATCCATTTACCTTCAATAGATGCAATATTATTGTTTCTAATAGTTGAGTAGAACTCAATTGTATACATATACCACAGCTTTTGGATCCATTCATTCAGTGAGGGGCATCTGAGTTGGTTCCATAATTTAGCTATTGTAAATTGAGTTGCTATGAACATGGATTTTGCTGTGTTACTGTAGTGTGCTGCTTCTAACTCCTCTAGGAAAATACACAGAAGAGGGATAGCTGGATCATACAATGGATCCAACCCTAATTTTTTGAGGAGTCTTCACACTGCTTTCCAGAGCAGCTGGATCTGTCTGAAATTCCACCAACAGTGCACTAGTGTTCCTACCTCCCCACAATCCCTCTAGCATTTGTTATTGTTTGTATTCTTCATCTTTGCCGGTCTGACTGGAGTGAGGTGAAATCTTAAGATAGTTTTGACTTGCATTTCTCTGATTGCCAGTGATTTCGAACACTTTCTCATGTATTCATTGGCTTGCACAATGTCCTCTGTTGAGAAGGTTCTGTTTAGCTCTCTGGACCATTTATTGATTGGACTTTTTGTGTTTTTGTTATTGAGCTTTTTGAGTTCTTTTAAATTTTGGATATTAGTCTCCTGTTAGCGAGATCAGAGGCAATGATTCTCTCCCATTCCGTAGGTTTTTCTCTGGACTGTTTTGACTATTTCCTTGGCTGTACAGAAACTTTTTAGTTTAATGGCATCCCATTCATTGATTTTTGACTGTAACTCTTTCACTTTAGGAGTCTTCTTGAGGAAGTCATTGCCAACTCCCATATGCTGGAATGTTGATCCTAATTTTTCTTCTAGCAGTTGTATGGTAGCTGGTTTAATTCCTAATTTCTTGAACCACTTAGATTTGATTTTTGTGCAAGGTGAGAGATAAGGATCTACTTTCAGTTTTATGCAAGCGGCTGTCCATTTTGTCCAGCACCAATTGTTGAATAGGCTATCTCTCCTCCATGTTAGCTGTGTTACTTCTTTTTTGAGTATGTATGTTTCTTTGATAATAGAGTTTTTCATCTCTTGAGTTTTCTCAGTCCTTTCATTATATCTTCTTTTAGTTCATTCTTCCTTTTAGTAATCAGATCATTGATAATGTTTTCAAGGTGTTCCCCTAGACCCCTATCCCTGGCATCCTTTTTGGAGGAGTTTTGGCTTTGAGGTGAACTTCTCCCTGTTTGATTCTTCATTTTGAAGAGTTTCTTGCGGATCTCTGAATTGAGATTTCCTGAGGGGAAGGTAGGCAGTTCTTCATTTGGTGTTTCCTTGCAAATCAAATGGTCAGATGAGCCGCTAACTCTTTGATGATCACCTTCCTCCAGATGCTGTTTCTGCCTGGGTCCTTGTTTTACTCTAGCTTTTGGTTCCAGGTTCAAGGTTGCAAATCTGAACCTACCAAAATGGAGACATACCTTCCAGCAGGACTCAAAAAGACCCCACCAGGAATGTGGGGTGTAGGTAGGTGGGGTATGCAGGCAGGGAACCTATCCTGGTTGGTCCTGAGCAGAGCTTGTTACTTCCTTTAATTAATTAATTTTATCAACTCCTTTGTAATAAACTTAAAACCTATTTGAAGAAGACATTAGGTTACTTGAAAGTTGAGTTTTATTATTGTACCTGGTAAAGGTCCACAATTAATTCTGAAGTAAAATACTGAGACTGGAATTTGTTTAATGTACAGATACTTTGTGATTTAAACAGTGTGGAAAGATTTGCAAAACCCCATAGGAAGTCACATTTGAAAATAATATGAAATGAGATAGCTGATTGAACTTTGCATCTTAAATGGCCAGCAGACTTACTTCCTTACACATAATAATGCTCCATTTCTCAATTTAATGATTGAATAAATAGGAGGTAGCAACTGGATACATATGTATATACATAGGGTTTCAAATATTAAATTTTACAAAATATAATTTTTTTTCATTTCATCTTATGGATACATCTTTTTCTACCCACCAAGTTTTTGCCTTTCAATCAATGTATATAGAAGCTAAGTTCATTGACGGTTTTGATACATACTTTTTCTTTTATCTTTACAACTCAGTAATGCACTTCTCACATTATTATTTCATGTTGCAAATATTATACTTGAATGATCATGGTGACCTAGTTGGCTTCATTTCTGTACAGACATTTGCTCATTTGGAGTAGAGCCTTATTATAACATTATTTCTTGGACCAGCTTGATAGCAGTTTCCATTGCTCTAAGAGGAAATGACTTTTCTTTGTCTCTTTAATTATGTTACCCTTCGGATGCCTTGTTAAAGGCTCAGTTGATGTCTGAAAGCCTTTCTAATTATCTAAATTCACAACAATAACAATTACAGATAAATGACAATTTATTATTACCTACCTTTAATTGTCCCAAAGAGAAGTGTCTTTTTAAAAAATACTATGAATGATAGCTCCTAATTTTGAAATTGGACTTTGAAGTGTACAGTATTTCTTCTTCATGTTAAAAGTGTCCTTAAGCTGCAATTCTAATATTAAAGCATTTGCAAAATAAAATAATTAATATGTGGTCATAGTTTATTGATCTTAATATTTTAAATCTCATTTTTCTAATACATGAATGTCTGTTTTTACTACAAAACACAAATCTACTAATATAATTCCATCCTCTATAGATGTTTTGGGGATTTTTGCCATTCAGCTCCTATGTTCGTATTGTGCAATCAGAAGGGCATTCTGCAGGTTTTGCTGGCACATAACGAAGTGAAGAAGGCCAAGAATCTATAATTACTGAGAGAGATGCTGGAAAAGTCCTAACAAAAACATTCTTAATATGTAGCATGAGAGTTCGATCTCTGCCAAGCCAGTAATAAGAGATAATTTAAATTGACAAGCTGTATTGTAAATTCATTATTGGATATATATTTTATTTACTCTTTAATGCATATTTTACTTACGCATTTTATTTGCTCTTTAATACTATTTAATTTACATATTACTTGTCGACATTTTCATTACATGTTAGCGACTTTCAGCATTTAGGCTTTTAAGGTATTATTAGCTAACTGAATCTTTGGAAGCATTTCCTCCCAATTATTAATTAATCATATCAGAATTGGCTAAAAGCAATTATTGTCACAATTATGCTGTTTGATCCATAGGAAAAGAAAATTTGCATAGAAAATTAATAATCTAACTCAGGCAAAGTGAAAATTTCGTGAAGAAGAGTTCTTCCTTCTAAGGTGTCACAAAATTTAAATTCATACTTAGAATAGCAGAATTTACAAAGAAATAGGAAAACAAACCAATATAAACAAAATCTTTAATAATATTTGTATCTAAATGTAGATATCAGAGTTAAATTACCATAAATTCATCAAAGGATGTTACTTGGTCTGGGTAATATATTTTCAAAATTTTTATTTTAAAATGAAATTGATAGGGGCTGGAGTGGTGGCTCAGTGGTTACAGCGCTTGCCTTGCAAGCATAAGGACCTGGGTTCAAATCCCAGCACCACATTCACAACTAACTGTTGGAGCAACGAAAACCAGATGAAAAACTAAATAAAATTATATCTTTAAAAAATAAATAAAATGAAATTGATAACTAATATTTAATTTAAATAAAAATATATTTGGGACTTAAGCAAATTCATTTATATATATTATCAGTATTAAGAAATAAGGTCCAGGGCTGGCACAGTGGCTCAGTGGTTACGGTGCTTGCCCGGCAAGCATGAGGACCCGAGTTCAAACCCCAGCACCACATACACAACAAAGTGCCTGAGAAATGAAAGTCACATAAAAACTAAATAAAGATTGCTTCTTTTTTTTTCTCTCTCTCTCTCTCTTCTCTTTAAAACAAAAGAAAGGAATAAGGTACAATAATAAAAAGCTATGAGACTTGGATCATATTCTGTAGATACATATTTAATAAGAAAACAAATAGTCCAGAGACATGTATAATAAAACTAAGTTCTGTTTCCTTATTGTCTCATGCAGCTGCTTATCTGCATTTTGTTTACATTTTAGGTTCCAGTTCAGTTCCATATAAAAGGTGACAGCCTTGGGCCAATGCAATTTAATAATTTGAACATGAAAAGTCTGAATCTGATGTACATTAATTATCTTTCCTCCCTTTCCTTGTAATTGTTATGAAGCGAAATGGTGAATTTTAAGTTTCCTTTGTCTTCTCCGACATCTGCACTTTTCAACTTGTGTATTTTGACTCTAGAGACTAAAACTGGGATAAGAAATTTTTCTAAGGGTGTCCTGTGTCTGCAGCTTTCTCTTTCTCTTTTGGGGGCGCCTCTATCTGTGGGTTCTTGAAGTGAGTTATGTGTGGCTACTCTCTAGTGACCTGTGGTGATTTCTATGCTTCTCAACATTATTTGTAAACTGATAGTTGCCTTCTAAGGAGGTCTTATTGCTTCTCATGATAGGTCAGAGAGTAACCTGCTACCATCTCTCTTTCTCTCTCTCTCTTCTTTTTTTCTTTTAACGTGTGGCCTCCTTTTACTGATGAACTTGCAAAGGTCAGCCCTGCCACCCCAAGCACAAGTTTTCTTGGACCTATCCCTTGTGTGTGTCAGGGGTGGGGGGTGCAGAGATTGGATCTAGAGGCACTTAACCACTGAGCCACGTCCCCAGCCCATTTTTATTTTTATATTTTTATTTTGAGACAGGGTCTTGCCAAGTTGCTCAGGTCTTTGCTAAATTGCTGAGGCTGGCTTTGATCTTGCAATCCTCCTGCCTCAGTCTCATGAGCTGCTGGAATTATAAGTGTGCACCACCATGCCTGATTGGACGTATCCCTTATGAATATCTATACAAGTGTATAGATTCACCTATTGATTTTTAGCAATAATGCATTATTCATTATATGGATGAGATATATTTATTTATTTGTTGGATATTAGGCTGTTTATAGTTTGTGTTGAAATTACACATATTAAAATACTATACTGGGAAAAATTTTAGCAATTGAACTGATGACATTCATGGTTCAAAAATTTTGGATGAACAGGGTGTGGGGGTGCACACTTGTGATCCCAGTAGCTTGGGAGGCTGAGACAGGAATATCCCAAGTTCAAAGCCAGTCTCAACAACTTAGCAAAGCCCTAAACAACTTAGTGAAACCATCTCAAAACAAACAATCAAAAGAGCTGGCAATGTGGTTCAGTGGTTAAGCACTCTTATGTTCAATCCTTGGTACCAAAAAAAAAGGAAGAATCATATTTTAATACTGTACTTTTAAAAACTTGTACAACAATTCACATGTCTAGCTATTTTGCATAGATATTTATAAAGACTATAAGCTTATAATTTTCCTCTTTTGTGCACTTTTCTTTGAGCCTTGATTTGGTGTTTTCTGGTTGCTTCATTAAAACAATTTTAGGTTTACTTGTAAGTAGCATCAGAAATTGATATCCCTTAAAAGTTAAAAATAAACAAAGAAAAAAATCTTGTGAAACAACTTGTATGAAAATTTTATTGTGTCATGGAATCTCTTTCGTTTCTTAGCTATATTTTTATCTACAGAGAATTAATGTAGATAAGAAACAGTCCTTTTTGTTCTTTCATTATTATACATGTTTAATCTATTGTGCTAAATACTTTTATTAGAAGTCTCAACTTTTAATTCTGTTTACATGAATTATAACCTGGAAAACATGTCTGAATAAAATTTGAAGCTATCACTGTGCTTCTAAGTATTTTATCCTTATCTATTTTTTGAGTGATTAAATTACACCCTATAAAAATTAAAGAATAGAGATGGAGAAAAGTAAATAATGTCAAAAGGACCATAGAAAATCTAAGAAGTCATCCAACTTAATAGGCACATGGGATTATATTTTAATAAAATCTTACAAATATTTTTACTTGTCATTTTCATATAATGTGGATAAATATTATATATTCTATTGTCCAGACAGAATTTTCATTATAATTTTGTGTAAACCCAAATAATTATCAAAAAATCAGGCATAATATAGAATTATTATTACATGCTTATTTGATTATTGCTCTGAAAAAATATGTGAGTAGGTAGTAAGGAAAACATTTTAATGTTCTGCTCGAAAAAATGTATAATCCTTTGAAATGCTATATGTTTAAACCTATGTGCATATAATTCTAAAGCTCTTTGCTATCATATCACATTTTTATATATGATATTCATATTAAATTATAATTATGCTTATTACTGCTTAAAGGGTATGCATTATTAGAGTGAAATTTTTGTTATTTTATTAATTTTGCACTTATTTTAAATCTGTAAATATATGATTTCATAATATGTTCCCAAAGAATGCCCAATCATTATTAAACCTCAAATTACTCTACACTTCACAATTTTAAGACACTTTCACGTACACTTTTATTAGATGAAAACTTCTCTGAAGTTTGAAGTGATGATATAAAATAATGATTTTAGAGGTAAAGAAATACAAATTCCATTAGAGAAAGCTGATTTTCTAAGCTTATAAAACTGGTTAAGTATACAATCTATGGAGAAAGTTACAATTTTCAAATGTTTTAAATAAATGTTATTAGAAACAGGAGTTTTTCTGAAAATTGAGAGTGAAAAATCTGAGGGAGGGTCATTTTCTTAAAGCCATGATTAAAACATGTAGATACATTGTTAATGAATCTTTTCATGTATTTAGGCTTTAAAGTATAACTAAAAAATTCTTTAACAATCCTGCTACTGAAAGGAGGAGTTTGTGGTTTATCCCTTTGAATTTGTGAGTTGGGGAAGCTTACAACTGCTTCATCTAATGCAGTGCAATGAAAATGATATTTCGTAACCCCTAACACAAGCTCATAAAAGTCATGCATATTCTACCTTGTCCTCTGGTACCATTGTTCATCAGTTTTCCTGTCATAAAAATCTCTATCCATAGAAGAAAACAAAGCCCCTCCCCACCAAAAAAAAAAGAATCATTCTAGCAGAGCGTTGGCTGTTTGGGTATCAATATTGAATCATCAGTTATTTTATGGTTCATTCCTGGAGGATAAAATCAAGCCCCTCTTCCTTTCAAAAAACTGGATTGGGTTTTTTGAAAGTGATGACAATTTATTATTATGTGTACATGAATCAGGAGTGAATGGAAAGGCTTAAAAATAGGGTAAGCACAAGCAAAAAGATGATTGAATGGCTTTGGTTTATTGCGGTTGGGCCAAATTAAGACTTCCCACATGAGTCAGGGCTCTTAAGAACTTTCCCTGACAGTACCAAAGAAGAGAACATATGTATTTTCTTATCAACAATCAAGATGTAAGGAAAAAGGGGGCGCATGGGTACAGAAAATGAATGCTGTCTGTAGTCAAACATCAGTAATAGAATTAGTCTTTCTGGTTTTTTTCTTTTATTAGTGTATTTTAGTCACACATAGTAGTTGAGTTCATTTTGACAAAATCGTACAGGCATGGAATTTAACTTACATTACAGTGACCATAAACCCCCCCCCCCCCGTTTCCCTCTCCTCCTCCTTCCCTCTATTGCCCTATTCTCTTTTCTATTCTATTAGTTTTCCTTTACTTTTTAATTTATTTTTGAATGGTGTTTTATGGACATGCGCAATGGTGGAATCAACTGTGGTATGTTTGGACATACCACATTTTCTTCACTTTCTCATTCCTATTCATCCTTTAATATCCTACTTCACTGATCTTCCCTCTGTCTTTATGCTTTCTGACACCCAGTATTTTTTCCATTTTTTTTTCCTCTAGCTTCTGCACATGAAAGAAAATATTTGATCTTTGTTTTCTAACTCTTGCTTATTTCAGTTAGCATGATGTTATCCAGTTCCATCCACTTACCAGCAATGCCATAATTTCATTCTTTTGTATAACTCTATTGTGTGTGTATAGCACAATTTCCTAATTCATTCACCTATTGATGGGCATCTAGGATGGTTCCATAACTTGACTATTGTGCATTGTCCTTATATAAACACCAATTTGGTTATACCACGGTAGTATGCTGATCTTAGTTCTTTTGTATAAATACCAAGAAGTCAAATAGCTAGTTGTAATTTGAAGTCCCAACAACAATATCTAAGAGTACCTTTTACCCAACATCCTCACCAGCATTTATTACTATTTGTGTTCTTGGTAATTGGCACTCTAACTGGAATGAGGTGACTATTAATGTAGTTTGGATTTTTATTTTCTTAGTAGTTAGAAGTTTTGAGCATTTTTTCACATATGTGTTGGCCATTTGCATCTCTTCTTTTGAGAAATGTTTATTTAATTATTTTGATTATTTATTGATCAGACTTTTTGGTATCTTGATGTTAAACATATCCAATTCTTTCTATATTCTAGATGTGAATCTCTTGTCAGAAGAGTAGCTGGCAAAGATTTTCTCCCGTCCTGTAGACTCTCTCTTCATGCTCTTTTTTTTTTTAAACAACTTTATTTAGTTTTTCACATGGCCTTCATTGCTCCAACACTTAGTTGTGTACGTGGTGCTGGGGTTTGAACCTGGGTCCTAGTATTTGCCAGGTAAGCACCGAAACCGCTGAGCCACCGCTCCAGCCCCATCTCTTCATGCTCTTAATGTATTTTACTGTGCAGAAGCTTTCTAATGTTATTTCATTCCATTTATTGATATTTGGCTTTATTTCTTGATTTATAGGGTTCTTGTGAAGGAAATCAATGACTGCAACAATATGATGTAGTGCTGACCCTATGATTTCTTCTAACAGCAGCAAAGATTTTGATCTAATTTCTAAGTCTTTGATCCACTTTGACTTTTATTCAAGTGAGAGATAGGGATCTAGTTTCAACATAGGAAAATCTAGTATCCTTTCTACAGAGGAATATCCATTTCTCCCATTACCATTAGTTAAAAAGGTTATTTTTTAAACAACATAATTTTTGGCATAAAGCATCAGATGACTGCAAATATGTGTGCTTGTCTTTGTATAGTCTATTCAGTGACATTGACCATCATATCTACTTTGATGTCAATTCGCAGCAGTATTTGATGCTATACCCCTGTAGTATAATTTGAGATCAATTATTGTGATGTCTGCAGAATCAATTTTCTTGCTTTGGATATCCCAGATCTTTTACGCTTACAAATGAATTTTAGTACAGTTTTTTTCTACTTTTGGTAAGAGTGGCATTGGTATTTATATGGGTATTGAATTGAATAAGCATAGTACTTTTGGTAATATAACCATTTTGACAATATTCATTCTGCCCATCCAGTAACGAGGAAAGCCTGTCCATATTGTAAAGTTTTCTTCAATTTCTTCAGTGTTCTATCATTTTCATTGTACAGACCTTTCACCTGCTTGGTTAGACAAATTCTCAAGTTTTTATTTTTATTTTTATACTTTTGAGGTTATTTTGAATGGCATAGTTTTCCTGATTTTTTTTCTCAGCAAAATAACTATTGCAGTATTAGAAAGCTATGGATTTATAATATTGATCTTGCATCCTGCAGCTTTGCTGAATTGATTTATCAACTCTAGAAGTCTTCTGGTGGAGTTTGTTTGTTTTTCTTTTTCTTTTTGCTTTTTGTCTTGTACATATAGGATCATGTCATTAGCAAACAGATACTTTGACTTCTTTTCCTGTTTGTATCCATTTAATATCCTTCTCTTGACTGTTGCTCTGGCTAGACTCTCAAGAATTTATTTAATAGTAATGGTGAGAGTGAACATTTTTGTCTTGATCTTGATTTGAGAAGAAATACTTTCAGTTTTTCAGTCAGTATGATGTTGATTTTGGTTCTGTTGTATATAGCTTTTATAATATTCATGTAAGTTCCGTCTATCCCTAGCTTTGCCAAATGATTTTAATATGGTAGGGTGCTGGATTTTTTCAAATATCTTTTCTACATCTATTGAGATGATCATATTATCTTTAATTATATTTATATGGTGAATTACATTTATTGGTTTGTATTTATTAAGCCAAACTTGCATCCCTACTATGAAATCCACTTGATCATGATGTATTATCTTTTTGGTGTGTTTTTTAATATAGTTAGCTAGTATTTTTAATAAGGAGGCTTGCATCTACGTTCATCAGGAATATTGGTCTGTAGATTCTTTCTGTAATGTGTCTTTGGCTGATTTTGGTATCAGGCTTATGCTGGAATCATTGAATGTATTTGGGAGTGTTCACTCTTTTAATTTCATGGAATAATTTGAGAAAGACTTGTGTTGACTGTTCTTTAAAGATCTGGTAGAACTCAGCTAAGAATTCATCTGGTCCTTGGCTTTTCTAAGTTGGAAGACTAAACTGCTGCTTCAGTTTAATTACTTGACATTTTTCTGTTTAGGTTTTCTATATTGTCCTGGTTCAACTTAAGAAGGTCATATGTTTCAAGAAATTTTTAAACAACTTCTTGATTTTCTAGTTCAGTGGAATGTAAATGTTCAAAGCAGTTTCTACTGATTCTCTGGATTTTAGAAGCATCTGTGGTGATACCTACTTTTTCATCTTTAATTTTATTTTGTTTTCTTCTTCCTTTGGTTAGTTTACTTAAAAGTTTATCAATTGTATTTATCTTTCTGAAGAACCAACACTTTGTTTTATAGATGCCATGTATTGATTTTTATTATCAATTTAATTAATTTCTGCTCTGAACTTATTTCCTGTATTCTACTGGTTTAAAAATTAGTTTCGTATTACTTTTCTAAGCCTTAAATTATTTAAATTATTAATTTAAATTACTTATTTGAAATCTATTTTTAATGAAATCACTAATTGCTATAAATTTGCTCTTAGAACTATCTTCATAATGTACCATAGATTTTGATATGTTCGCTTCTCATTTGTTTCTAAGAATTCATTGATTTTTTTCTCTCATTTCTTCTATGATGAATTTATCATTTGTAAAAGCATTGTTCAGCCAGGTGCAATGGCTCACACATATAATCTCAGTGGCTCAGGAGGCTAAGGCAGGAGGATAATAAATTCACAGCCAGGTTCAGCAACTTATGCCCTCACTGACTTTGTGATACCCTGTCTCAAAATAAAAATATAATAAGGCATGTGGTTGTGACTCAGTGGTTGATTGTCCCTGAACTCATTCCCAGTGGCAAAAAAAAAAAAAAAGGTGCTATTCAATATCCATTTTTCTATGTGGCTTTGTGGCTTCTATAGGTTTTTCTTTGTGTTGATCTTTAATTTTATTCCATTAATAACTGATAGATACATGGGATTATATCTGCTTTTTTGGTGTTTGCTGAGACTTTCATTGTTACCTAGAATATTGTCTAATTGGGGAAAGATTTCATGAGCTTCTGAAAAGAAAAGAAATATAGCTGATTTGGAATGACATAGTTCATAGATGTCGATGTCTTTGATCCATTTGATTAATAGTATTATTTATGTTATAAATACCATTATTGATTATATGTCTGAATGACCTGACTATTTGTGATAAAGGCTTTAGTTGAAATAACTCAGTAATATTGTATTGGGGTCTATCTGGGTTTTAAAATCAAGAATTTTTTAAATTCATTTTGGTGCACTAATATTAGAAGCTTTTAAACTTAATACTGTTAAATTTTTTATTGGATTGAAACCTTTACAATATGCAATGGGCCTTCTTTGTCTTCTTTGATTAATTTTGACTTGAAATCTGCTTAGTCAGATATGAGAATATGTACTACTGTTTGTTTTCAATTCCGTTTTCAGGCAATATGTTTTTTACATTCTTTTGCTTTCAACCTATGTATATCTTTGCCTATGAGATGAGTTTCCTGCAAGCAACATATAGTTGGCTCTTGTTTTTTAATCTAATCTGAAAATCTATATTTTAATTGGGAGTTTGAGACTTTTGGAGTCTGACCTTCATTCTATTTCATCAGCTGCCTTAGAGTGACCTTGTGACAATTATTGGGGTCTGACCTTTACCTCCCTTTCATCAACCACCCTAGTGTGATCTTATGACTATTTGCATAAGCTCCTTCTGAAAGGGCTGCTAGGTCGTGCTTTGTTAAAGATTAGGGTGGGTTAAAATGTCTTAATGACAGGTTACTCCCTAGTTTTTGTCTGTACCCTAGTTTTTTTGTCTGTACTGAAATCTACATAACACCTGACAACTCCCTTAAAAAGATTATTGATTCCTTCGCTGTCTCCCCTCCTCCTCTATAAAAACCCGTGTGCCTTAGCAATAAACGGATTCTGAGCTGCCATCAGCTGCGTGTGGTTGCCTCGTTTCCCTGGCTGGGAGGGAAGGTGTCCCCGGACGAGGGGGGACCCGGGTTCCAGCCGTTGGCACTCACCCTCCTCCTGATCGGCTCCCGGGGGGCAATCCAGCCCCCTCACAGCCCCCCACAGAGAGCACTTTACATTCATTGTTATTATGGATACATGTTTGATATTTCCTGCCTTTTTAGTTTGCTTACTATATTCAATTCAGTCTTGATTTGCATTGAGTTAGCTGCTCCTTATCTATTTGCCAGCTTTAGGGTTTGTCTTCTATTTCTGTTTTGGACTAAACCTTTATGAATTCTTTGTAGAGCTGAACTTAGTGATCATAAATTCTTTTAGCTTGTCCTTATCTGGGAAAGTTTTTACTTATGCATTAATTCTAAAACATAGGTTTGCTCAAAATAGTAACCTTGACTTGCACTTGTTTTGTTTTAGAGTTTTTAAAATCTTCTTCCAAGTCGTTCTTGATTTTTATGGTTTGACTTGAGAAATCAGAAATGAGCCTCATTGATTTGCCTCTAAATGTGACCTTATGATTTTTTCCTGGAGCTTTTAATATTCTTTCCTTAATCTCTATAGTATGCTTTTTGATTTTGGTGTGCTTTAGAGAATTTCTCTACTGTTCTTGTCTATGAGGAAATCTATATATCTTCTTCATGTGAAGGTCTATCTCCTTTCAAACATGCATAAATTTTTTCTGTTACTAGCTCACTGAAGATGTCATTAATGCCTTCAGCTTTATATCTCCATGTTCTCTTCTACCCCAAAAATTCTCCGGTTTGTTCTATTTATATTGCCCCAGAGTTTTTGTATATTTTTATAATTATCATTTTTTTCTTTTTCTGCATACAGAATATTCAAATTTGTATGCCCAATCTTCAAGGCCTGAATTTCTATTTTTTGTGCACTCTAATCAGCGATGCTTTCAAGTGAATTTTTAATTTGATTCACTGTGCCTCTCATTTTTGATTTTTTTCAATATCTTTTTTCTTATTGGAATGGATTTTCATGTCCTGTATTTGCTGTCTTAATTCTTTCCTTGTATAATCTTTTAATTCATTTTACATTTTAATAATCCATTTTTAATAGTCTTTGGAATTTCATCCACTTCCATATCTGTGGGCTTCTTTGTTGGGGGATTGTAAATTTTGTGGGGCATGATTTGATTGCCTGTTTTCTCGTTTTCAGAGATCTCTGACTTGCACATCAGTTGAGATGTATTCCCTTTCCTTTTATATATATGTGTCCTTCTTATGTAGTTAACTGTCTTGTTTCACTTTATTGTTGATATTAGTGTAGATGTCCCATAGTGGAATGTTAGGTACCCTACTAGCTGTTGCTTCATGAGGTATGATGGTTGGTTTGGGATGTTTGTTTTCCCTATTCTACATATTGAATTATTATTGAGGCTCAAGGGGGAATAAATTGTGTGTGGAGTGAGGTTTCCTGTAACTTGGTTCGTTTTGAGTATTACACAGCAGCAGGGTATTTACATTTTGAACTTGAAGTGTCCCAATAAATTTTCAATTCTTCTTAGACAAAGGGGGCAAATCTGGAATAGTAACAAATATAGCAAAGAGTGTATAGTCTTAAAATAAATACCTAATATTTACTTTGACCTCTGTAACAGCACCAAGGACAAACAGTTGTGAACTAGATCTGATATTAAATAGAAGGGCCCTACTGTTCCCTCCACTGTACTAATGGTCACAGCATGAATGAGGAGGAGCTATGCCACAATTTTATCAAGTGATGGAGTTACAGTTTCTTGAATGAAGAGAAGAGTGTAGTAAGACAAAATAAAGTTTGAGATATTTTTAAAGTAAACAGAGGAGAAGCATGAGATAGGTAGCTGTTATGGTTTAGATGTGTGTCCCCAAAAAACTCGTGTAAAACTGCAAGAAGATTTAGAAGTGAAATGATTGGGTTGTGAGAACCTTAACCCAATCAGTCAATTAATCCCCTGATAGGGATTAATTGAGTGGTACCTGAAAGCAGGTAGGGTCTGGGTGAGGAAGGTTGGTCCCTAAGGGCATGCCTTCGGAGTGTATATTTTATCTTGGTTGAGCAGAGCTCTCCCTCCTTCCTGGTATGATGTCTTAAGGCACTTTCTTCTGCCACATTCTTCTTCCCTGATGTTCAGGCTCATCTCAAGGAAAAGTTCATAAACTTTTCCTCCTCTAAAATTGTTCTTGTCTGTTGTTTGAGTCACAGCACCAAAAAGGTTAACTAAAACAGTAGCAGATGACTGCTATAAGAAGGAGTAGTTAAAAAAAAAGTAACTAAAAATGGTAGAATAGTGAAAGAAAGGAGAAGCAAACAGGAAAATTTGGCTATTAGCGGTGAAAGAGATAAGAGGAATAAGGAGAACAAAAACCAAAGTATGAACAAATGTTAAGATAAAAAGAACTCACACCTATGCATAATTTTATCCCACCAAAGTCTCACCGAAGCAAAATAATAAGTGAATGAAGAAGAAAGTCATTGTGTGTATGTGTGTGTATGTGTGTGTGTGAGTGTGTGTGTGTGTATATATATATATATATTCATATTCAAACCTATCCATACATTTCCACACCCACACTGTCACACAGAATAGAAAAAAGTAAAATAAAATGAAATGAAATAAAACATTTCAAAAATTTAAATTTTAAAAAGCAGAGAAAGATGGGGATTTAGGAAAAAAGAGATCACAATTGTTAATAAGAAGTAAAGTCTTTGTTTTCACTGAAGTGGTCAAAACTGTTGGCAAGGATGACTATTCCTTCTATTTTTGGGCTCTGTAATCTTTGGGTCAAGGACTGAGGTTTGTTAAGTCCAACATCTTTGTATTTCTCACCAAGCTGTTTTGGCTAGAAGCCAAAGCTGGTTGTAGTAGCTCTCATCTTCTGGGGAGGGCTCACAAGTGGTGTACTCTATTAGCAGGGCTGGTTCAGAGTTCTGAATCAGAAGTTCTAGTAGTTGGGATTTAGTCTTGACTGACTAAACTCTGTTTTTGGGTATTTGAGATTCAGTTTATATTCCCTATTTCTGGGAAAATGGCAATAACTGCTGGACATGTAGGTCTCAGTGGCTTCCTATAAATTCTGTTTTTAGGATGTGGAGTTTAACTTCCAGAGACCTTCCATTCACCTTTGTGGATATGAATTATCTAGGATCACACCCGGAGTGCAGACAGTCCTCTCTGGGCAGTTATTGGCATCTTCCTAGTATCTTATAATATCTTTTGGTGGCATGCCACCAAAAAAGGGAGTCCTCACCTTTGTATCCTGAGCCTGTATTATCCCAGGAACAATTCTCTTCCACCTGTTTCGGTCACACTGGTCCAGGCACACTGTGGACTCCACAACAGGCAACTGCTGGGTCAGAATGGCAACTTCTTTTATGAGGTCCTGATTTCCCTCTGCTGTATTAGATCTTGAAACCACTTGCAATTGGTTCCTCTACCAATAACCCTAGTTCAAGTGGCCAGCGCAATTTTGGAAGATTTTCACTCAACAATTTTCCCCACCATCTCTGAGTCTATTAAGATCAATTCCTCTATTCCACGGGTTTCCTCACACTAATCTTCTATTTTTTTATTTTATTCCCCATACTTGACTCTTTTTTCTGCCTGTGCTCTCCCTCTACTCAGCTGCTTTGACCACTGCTGCCACTGCCAATCAAGATGATACATGGCCAACATATTATGTCTTACCTTGTGTTCAAAGTTTCCTCCTTTCTGTGACTCTGTGGTTCTTTTCACTCTCCAGTGTTGACTTTCAGTGAATTACTTAAGTTACCCACCTTGCTGAAGAGAAGCACACCCTTCCTCTAATTCACCAATCTTCTCATTAAGTCATTCTCTTTATTACTCCAATCAAGGCTATAGGTGTGTAAGTGAAGATACTTCCATCTTCTTTAAGATTCAGCAAAGTGAATCACCTGCAGCTATTTCCTGGATGAAGCCCCAAAAGGATGGAAAACAGACATGCTATTATTGAAAATTTCCTGCTTGATATTCTGACCAGCAAGTCTGCAAATCTGAAAAATAAATGTGGTTTATTTTAGGTCACTAAGCTTTATGGTAGATTTTTATGAAACAGTAAATACAGGGGATAATATAAGGTAAGGGCCTCATATTACCATAAGCTTATTTTTCCCAGACTATCTTAAACTTGAGCCTTTCTTGCTTCAAAGTTGATCCCAGATTTTGTATTCCTGAAGAGTTGTATTCATATGTTCATCTCCTGAAAAGGGAGCCATTGGAGGGAAAACGGGTTCTCTTTGCTGCAGCGTAATCGAACAATCCCAGCCAAGTCCCAGTCTACACAGGCATTTGGGTATAATGTTAGAGGAACTGGTAATTCATGTGTATGTTCCATAAGTTTCACTGCAGAATAAATTTTCAAAATACTTTATTTTGCAGTCTTTTTTTTTTTTTTAAGAAAGAGAGGGACAGTGAGAAAGAGAGAAAGAATCAATTTTATTCAGTTTTTCATGTGGCTTTTGCTGCTCTTAATACTTTGTTGTGTATGTGGTGCTGGGGTTGAAACCTGGGTCCTTGTGCATGCCAGGCAAGCACTGTAATCACTGAGCCACTGCTCCAGGCCCTGCAGTCTTCTTTTTGAATATGTCACATTTAATTTCATAATTTGTTATATGTGGTTGATTTTCAACATTACCTATATGCATAAATGAGAGCTAAAATGAATTTAAAAATACAGTCAGTAATTTTAATGAAAAGTCAATATAATGACAAATGAATCATTGCAAACATTTTTTTCCTGCCATTAAAATTGGTATAACTATCCAAATGCTTATAGTAAATATGTTGATGTCATGAATTCAGTGGGCCAAAGTATAAAATCTTAAAATCTAATATTTTATTACTACAAATAATCTATAGATTGAGAATAACACTTCTAATATTTATGTATGTATACATACACATATTTATTCAGATAATGATCATATAATATATTAATTTATGGAGCATATTTTTACTATATTAATTCTATGAGATTATTGCTTGAAGAGATATATAATTGCTAAGATCATCCTTAAGATCTGGATTTCTCTACTTATTTTACTAGGTATGAAAAAACAATGCAGATGAAATAGTTAAAAATTTATTTTTTAGCAATTTAGAAATATGCAATACATTTTAAATATTCTAAACAACATAAAAAGAACAGGTTGTAAGGTAATATATGTGCTGATCATTTTGGTTGAACCTGTCTATAATGTATACATAGATCAAAACATCACATTTTATCCTATAAAACATGCAATTGACATTTATGAATAAAAAATAAATCAAAATGCAATATACAAAATGAATAATGCAAAAACAATAATATATAAATTGAGTCATCTGAATTTATGGTATAAAAAGAACAATGGAAAAATCATATGTAAGGAAATGACAAATTATTCTATACATTTATTCAATAGTTAATATTCAGGGTACTGATAGACAAAATATCTGAAAATTAAATTTCAATTGTTTTAAAAATTAATATTTCTGATATTTGGGAAATGTTGTCATGATTATTACAAAAATATCTACCATTAACTTAAGCATATTTACACATTTATATATTCAGAGTAATGCAACTCATTTTATCAGATGCAAGATACTACAAAACTCCATAATCTCGGCCAGGTGCAGAAGTCCATGCCTGTAATCCCAGACTTGGGAGGCTGAGACAGGATAATGAGTTCAAAGCCAGCCTCAGCAATTTACTAAAGTTGTGAGCAATTTAGGGAGACACTGTCTCAAAATAAAATATGAAAAGTGCTGGGAATGTAGCTCAGTTGTTAATCAAACTTCGGTTCCATCAATGATACCAAAAAGAAAAACAGTCTCCATATTCTCATCTTTTACTGTATTTAAAAACAAAGAAACATATGCTATAAAATGTTGGAGCAATGAAAGCCATATGGAAAACTAAATAAAATTGCTTTCTCTCTTTCTCTCTTTAAAAAAAAAAGAAAGAAAAAGAAAGAAAAGGTCCAACATTAGCAAATATTTAAATATTATTCCAGTCTTTCTCTTTTGTGAAAGATGAGCATTTATATTACTCATTCAGAACACTGTCATTTTGTAAATGTATTCAATGACGACAGTCACTAGAAAATGCAAAATGTTCAAATTACACATATTTGACACATTTAAGCACTACTTGTTATTTCTTTGTGAAATATCTCATGACAGACAGGAATACATTTATTAAGAAAACCATAACATAAACATATAGTCAGCTAGTTTTTAATAGTAATATATATGTGACAAATATGTATTAATTCATATTGTAATTCATAAAGTAAAGTCTATTTTTTTGTTTTATTTCCTTATTTTTGGTATCTTTTTTATAGAAGGAATAGTATTCCAAAATCAATATTAAGGGTATAATTTTGAAAAAATATCCTATGAATCTAAACCATTCTACATTAATAATTACAGCAAAATATTAACTTACAGAAGTAAATAATTTTTTAAAAAGAGTGTACAGGTAAAATTTAAAATTATCAGGAGCCCACACTGTGTGCCTCTAGTATAGAATCCTTTTGTCCTTGTTCAGGGAAATAAAAAGTTATAAAATCTATGAAGTAAAACCTGATCAAAATTCATTAATTTCTAAGTGTCTTTCTAGAGTTTTTTATGAAATATAAACACATAGACTTAAAATTTGAGATGCTAATTGTACTGTTTTTTGATTAAATCATTGTATAGCTTTTGTAATTTCTTCATATTGAAGTGGGTATTACTTTTAAGTCTCATGCTATGGATGGCTGATTATTTTTACCATTTCAAAGATTTAATTTTAGCAAAAATAAAAGGACACTAAGGTAGAAAAGTTTTGTTTGGCACTTTGTTCTTTGGAATTTATGCCAATAATTAAGTCTGGTCTGTTAATTGTTTCTTCCTTTGTATTTTTGGTGGATTCTTGCACTGGCAGTAATTTGTTGCTTACTATGTGTTTAATAAGAATTATTTAACTTCACTAATTTAATACTAATTTATTTAAAATCAAATGATGACATCAATTACATATCATTTTCTATGTGAACAATTCTTCTTATCTATTTTCATTTGGCAAATTTTTGTGGGGTATAGAAATTAGCCATTTAATAGTCTATTAAATAGGTCATGTACCATAATTAAGATGTTATATTATTAACATATGACACAAAATATTGCAAATGAGAAAAGCCAATTTGTTCTTGTGTTTCAGGATATAAATTTTTTACTTTTTAAATTTTTATTTAGAAAAATTATTTAGAGAATGATAAAAATCACAAAACAATTTTAAAATAAACTGTTTTTTCTATCTATGCGTGTTATTTACTGCCACAGAAAGGTTTAGTTATTTATATTAATCTTATTGATTTATCGTGCAGCAGATCATCAAGCATTTGTTTAATCTTCAAAGATTTTTCATTAACATCATAGAATTCAGAGCACATAGAAAATATATTGGCTAAATAATTTATGTTTAGGGAAAAAAATAAAGTCAGTTTATTTTCTTATCATTAGAAATGAATGGAATAACAAAATCAAGGGAGGGCTCTGAAGATCTTTGTTTGGAGTGCTATAATTTCTTCCAGTACGCAAAAAAAATTCCTATTTCATTTTAGCTCATTTTATATTTTATCAAATATGATTAGGTACTGTCATTTTAAATCAATAATGAGTATCATAATTTTCCATTGCTAGTCAAGAACTAAACATCTGTATAGCAGTTATCAATGATATAACAAAATATTATTTGTTAAACATCTATGAGAAATTCATAACTGTCTTCAAAAAGGCAACATGGAGATTTCCCCCCTTATAGTATCCTTTGTTCTTTTGCATCAAAATATATTTTCTTTTCTCTGATTTCGATTTCTTTCTCTCTTGTTTTATGAAAGGTATACCCCTTATTCTATCTGAGTTGTCAGAAAAATGGTCACTGAACCATTAAGTTTAAATAGAAAAAAAAAAGATAAAGTAAAATAAGTCAAAATGGTTCCTTAATTATTCTACACCTTTCACATAAGCTTCCCATTTATAGTGTGGGTTCAGCACTCTGCCAGCTTTTTAGCTGTTCACCACTGAATAGGGAAATGCTTTAAGAAAGATAAAAGCAATTTATTTCCGAAAAAGACAAATTTCCTATAATAAGCCAACTGTCATAATGAATCAATTATGTAGATGAAAATTAGGTCCCAATCTGTATGCCAAAATAGTTAAGTTCTAAACTTGTAGAATTAATACATGGTGTACAACTGTTGATGAAACGATAAAGCGAACATACAAAGAAAGAAAGAAAAAAAGAAGAAATAAAGAAGAAAGGTAAGATGAAAGAAAAGGAAGACCATTCATTGAATTACTTCTCATGGAAACATGGAATCTATTTCCTTACAATCCTATATCTGGATCTTTATAACAACTTTTTTATTTTTACAGTGTTTGTGTTACACATCTGCCACTAGATTTGCCTAATATATACAACATTGAGAAAGAGAGAGGGAAAGAGAGAATCAGAAAATCAATTTTATTTAGTTTTTCCATGTGGCTTTAATTTCTCCAGAACTTCTTTGTGTGCATGGTGCTGGGGTTTGAATCCTCCTCTTCATGCATGCCAGGCAAGCATTGTAACTGAGTCATTTCTCCAGTCCCCTGATACGCTTTAATATACTTGTAACTATTCATTTTTCCTAAATTTCTGAACTTGTTGCAAGTATACAGAATTCCAAATTTTCTGTTGTTGTTTTGGCCTTATGTCTAATGGCGTGCTAAAGGATTCATTAAGATAATCCTAAAAATTATCAGTGTATTCATTTATATTTCTATTTCCATATGTATCTCACCTCTGAATCATGATAATTGTTGCTTATTTTTTTTCAAATTTGCATAAGGGCAGCTTCTTTGTCTTGCCTTTTTCCTCTGGCTAGGATCTGCAACACAATATTCAGGACAAGTGTTCCTTGTCCTTTTCTCATTTCCTGACCACAAGAGAAAAAAATTCATCTTGAAATATATTTGTGGAAAATTATATATTTCTTAATAAGGTATTTCCCTTAAATAGTATTTTATTAAAAATAGATCACCAAATGCATTCAACTTTAATAAATGCACTCTAGCATACATGAAGACAGTGTTATGCTAATTGATTTATTATAGTGAATTATTACTGTAGTGAATTACATTGGTTACTTTTCCATATCTAGTCTTCCTTACATGTTTGGAGGACCCTCAATGTTTTTCCCAACCTTGATTCTTCCAGAGAGTCTCCTGAACAAATAACCAAACCAGGGATGTAGCTACAACCTTACTTTTCTCTACTCCTTCTTTGCATAAAAGTGATTTTCAAAAATTTCACCTTGGACAACACATAATTATACAACCATACCCAGTAGGGCAACTAAAGTTATTCCACTCACAAAATTATTAAACTGACACATTCATGAATTGTATCTGATTTAATGGTCATCAAACTTGAGACTACATTTTTTTAATTTTTAATTCTTTTTAGATATACATGACAGTAGAATGAATAGTGACATAATAAAAAAGCATAAAGTATAACTTTTTCTAATTCAGTCCCCTATCGAGTTCTTTCTTTCCCCATATCCAGTTCTCTTCCTTCTACTCTACTGCTCTTTCTGTTATTTAGGTGAACAACTGGTGGTATTTAATAATGATTCATGACATTCTCATAAAGGTCACCCTGTTCTGTAACTTGTTTATAGTTTCTGGATTTATTTCAGCATCATCCATAAAATACCATTATCTTTTCTTTTTGTTCCCCACCCCCTTTGTTTCCAAGGATTGAACACAGTGCCAAATTACCACTGAGCTGCATCCCTTAGCCTTTTTATTAATTTGAGGCAGAGTCTTGCTAAGGCTGGCCTTAAGCTTGCAGTCCTCCTTCTTCAGCCTACAGAAATCAAGTGGACTACAGACATGAGCCTCCATGCAGGGCTAAACATCATTTTCGTCATGTGCCTTTCAACTTAGTGAGTCTGAAATTTTCCATAAAATCACTATCTGTCATGTAATCACTTGAAGTTTCATTAGTCAGTTGCTTTATCTCTACCAGAGACCAGAAATAGGCCAAAGTATTATTTTTACACACAGAATCATATTCTAATACATAACACATGATTTGCTCCTACCTTTGGGGGATTGCACTTTAATTGTTCTCCTGGGGGCTAGATAATATTTACATTAGATCTGAATGAATTTTGTTGATTGGGTTTTCTTATCATAGGCATCAACCAGGCTTTGCTTGGTTCTTTCAATCAATACATCGCCAGGATCATTTCCTAGAAATGCTTTCAAGGCATAAACTGTATTAGATATAGGGTTTCACTGTGGCTGTGTAGTGGGACTGAATATTACAGCAATTGCTCCTACTTTATTTTTCTTTTACAGAAATATCAGCTTTGTGAACACTTTCCCATTCAATTAAATCCTCTTTGTCTATTCCTAATAGCAGTGTATATTTTTCAGCATACAAATCCTATGTATAAAAAGATCTAAACCTAAATATTTAATTTTTCAGAGGTTATTGAAAATTTGATTTTAACATATATTTTCATTGAAAATATGTAAATACAATTAATATTTTATATCTTATATCCCATGACCTTGATATATTCTTTTTAACTTTAGGATATAGTTTGGTAAAATGTCCTAAGGATATCATAATTTAATCTCTACAAATGTGCAGTTTTATTTCTCACTTTCCAATACATAGTTTTTCTTTTCTTTTTTCTTCATGAATTGACTAGAACTTCCAATATTTTTTAGAGTGACTATATTTAAAGTGAACACTCTACTTATTTTTGATCATCAGAGGAAATTATTCTGTCTTTCACCAATAAATGCAACGTTAGCTGTAGGTATTTGATATTCAATAAGTTAATTTTTCTCTTAATAAAAAACTGAAATAACTGTACTGATTATTAATAGAAGATAAAAATGTTTATTCATTGTCATTTTTTCTAACTTTTCAGAGCATCGACATTTTAATTTTGATATTTTACAAAACTTGACAACACCAACAAAAGATTGCAAAAGATTGTGCTTATGACAGCTTACAGGTTCACATAAGAGATTGAAGTTAATTATTTAACTTTAGATATTAAATCATAATGAATTAAGATAGCAAAATATGTTTTAACAAACATATTACAGACTTAGCTATATTATTTCAACTAGAAAATCTCACAAGTTTTACCAATCCAGCCAAAATGACAGACCTATGAGTGCAGGCACATGTCTTTGAATAATAGTTGAGGCACCCCAGCGAAAATCATAGCATCACATAGAATAAAAATAATTCATGCCTCACTAATCCAAATAAAGTGAAGAATTATTAAGAAGTAAAGTGCAGTTCTTGTTTTGAACTAGTAAGTTAAGTACTGTTTAGTACTATTCATTAGATAACTGGAATAACTACATAGAATTTTCTCAAATTTCCCCACCAGTCTGATGATTTCTAAAAGATTTTTGTTGCTGGGTGCTGTGGCACACACGTATAATGCCAATGGCTTGGGGGTGCTGAGGCAAGAGGATCACAAGTTCAAAGCTAGCCTCGACAACTTAGGAGACCCTCTCTCAAAATAAAGCATAGAACTGCCTGAGGATGTGGCTCAGTGGTTAAGCACCCCTGGATTCAATCTCTGGTATCAAAAACAAAACAAAAAAGATATGAACTGGAAAATGTGTGTAATAGGTTTTCTGTTTGTTTTTTTTTTTAATTTGTTTGACATAGTCTTACATATTGGAGGGAATCATTGTTACATAATCATGCGTATATGGATATTGACAAAGTAAGTTAAGGCTGATCCTAGTCCAAGATCTCCTCTTTGTCCACTCCCTGCTCCCATGTCTTATCTGAATTACCTCCATGTTATAGATAGAAATAAGCATATACATGTGTATTAATTTTTAAATTTTTGAGTTTCTCTACTTGCGTGTGTATAGTTGGGCTTCTCATGGGAGTCCAGAGTTCCCATCTGCATTGATAATGCCCTGATGCCTCCCTCCTCTCCCTGCCTCTCTCCCTTCTCTCCCCCAGCTTCATAATTATGGTTCCCCCTGCTTATGTGAAATTTTACCTATGTTGAAATTATTTAAGCTTAGCTACCTTTCACCCTGTCTTAGATTTTACTCTAGCTTCCACATGTGAGAGAAAGCATCAGGCCCTTAAGTCTCTGAGTTTGACATATTTCACTCAGCATAATTTTTTCCATCTCCATCCATTTAGATGCAAATGCCATGATACCTTAATAAATAAATAAAATGTACTTTGGGAAAGAAAAAAACATTATAATGTATTTGCAAATTTAATACATAATGCTTTTTTCATTTAAAGTAGAGGGAAAGGTCATGTAATTCTAAGTTATAGGTAACACTATTGAATTGCCTTGAAAACAATATTTTTTCCACAGACAATATATATCAAATATAATATCCTGCTTAACATATGGCAGATGACACCTTTATGATCTTTTTTCTAGTGAAAAACTGCATATGGGCCTGAGAATAGACTATTAAAAAAAACAAATTAAAGTTTGTGCTATGAAAGGAAAACTAAAGAGAATGCAGTTTTTAAACTTAATAAAATTGAAAGAAGAACTAATACAATATGAAGGAAAGACCTGTTTGGATCAGACTTGCTTTTGATTTTCTGCAGTTTGAAAGTCCAAAGATGTTTTCTCATTCTCTCCCTCTGTCTTTCTACCCCAGCTCACTATACCTAGCTGTTTCTACTCAACTTTTTTTTTTCTGTCCTCCAGGGTAGAGTTGAAAGTATTAACCTAGATTGCACTAGACAGCAGCCAGAAGAAATGCCTTATATAGTGTGATCATTCATAGAAAGTGGTAGACTAAGATGACTTGCAGAAATTAATTCACTAAGCCAGGATATGTCTGAATTATATTACTTCAGTTTTATTGTTGCTACTATTTTTAAGCCTTTGAATTAAGATGTATATATAGAAGAATACATATCTTAGACTTAAAAAGTAGTTAATTACAGAGAATAATGAGCGTTCTGGACTCAAACCTTAGTTATGCCTTCATTTTAATAATTTTTGTTTTCTCATATTTTTCTAACTCTACACCATCTGCTATGGCTTTAAATTGCTCATCAAGTAGAAGGATCTTGGCATCAATAGCAAGAGCACATCTGTCCCAAGTTCTTTTAGCTTTTAAATCGCCTTTATTCCTTTTTTTGAAACTTCCAGTTCTTTATATAGAAAAATATATTAATTGAAGTAAAATATTAAAATTGCTTTCACTTTCAGATGGTTGTAAAATATATTTTAAATGATCATCTTAAATTGAATATAAAGTTTCTCATTTTTCCACCAATTTAAAATCTTAAGTTCTTATGAATTCCCACACAATAAATTTCAAGGGGCAATCAGCAGAGTCAAAGAGCCAGGGAAAAAGAAATAGGGGTAGTGCTGCAGGGGGTTGTTGGACACA
>PVKS010026591.1:0-28478 GCA_004027875.1 Aplodontia rufa
GATGGATGGGTGGATGGTGGATGGGTGGATGGATGGGTGGATGATAGATGGTAGATGGGTGGATGGATGGATGGATGGATGGTGGGTGGATGGTAGAGGGGGATGGGTGGGCATATGAGTGGGAGACTTGCAAGGAGCAGCCAGCCCCGCTTGGCGTCAGGGCCCTGGGTAGTTCCCTAGGAAATGGTATGTGCATGTGCAGGTTTCCAAGCCGTGCATTTCCTGCCTCCAGGTACACTTACGCACTGCTTTGGGAGCCCAGTCTTTCTCATTGCCGCTTGATTTCCTGTTAACTGGGCCTTTCCAGAGGGTTTCATGTCACTCCCAGAACATCTCCGGGAGCTGAGGTTTTCCCCAGATGGCATTCTCTTATTTCGCAAGCTCTGGAAGCACAAGGTGATGAAAGTCTTTCTCTGTCTGGATACTTGTTTGCTAAGTCCTTTCCTGCAACAGCAACAGGCTCACTGGGGCTTTCAATAGCCTTTCTTTTAAAAGTGATTGTAATTGAAATTTTAGGTTCAGTAAAATGCCCTGTCTACTGTAGCATATTGCTGAATTTAGCTGTGTCTGTTGTCCCCCACATTTCCCAGGCTCCCCTCACAGACTTTTCCATGGCCACAATAAGTTCACTTTTCTCCCTCCGTTCAAGAGAAGCACTGTGGAGGGTTTTGTCTTCTTGGTGTGCCTTCCATGAAGGGAAGTGGCAGGAAGTAGAATCTAGTGGGGTGGCAGTTGCAGGAGTGTCTGGAGGACTGCTGGGGCTGACACCGATGGGATTGTGCTGAGGCAGAAGACGGTGCTGCTGACGGGACCGCTCCTCCACCTCTGCCTCCTATGCCTTCACTGTAGGCCCCCTTTTGGGACCCTCAGCATGCAGTATCCACTAGACTTGGCTTTCAGAGGACATGCGGGGTCTGATTCCCTACTGGGGGCCTCCCCACTGCCAAGGCAGATGTCCTGAGTGTGGCCCGAGTGGCGGCGCTGATATCTACGCCTGCATGTGACCACTCTCTCTGAAAGATTGCACGTTCAGTGACAGATGCAATGAGACAAGTTCCGTCTTAATATTCTTTATTTAACACAGCACTCGAGGGTATTAATATCACAATTCTCAAGGGATGTCACACTACAAATCACACTCTCCTATATTCTTATCTTACTTAGTCGCAGCACCCATAATATAATCTAATACTTACACACCACTTATAGACTATTCTTAATGCAATAAGCTCAAGGCAATAGGTAAGGAAGAACAAGCTCATAGTCCTCTCACCAGCATCGGTGTGATGTCCATGGTTACCAGTAGAATGCACGCAGAGTCGCAGTCAGGCAGGTCAGGTCAGGCACTCTCCAGGAGCCAGGTCAAATTGCAGGGAGCTGAAGAATCGGGCAGGCAGGCAGGGAGCCGAGATCAGGCACTCTCCAGACGGAGTCAAATCGAGGTTGCTGAGTTCAGCGTGGCAAGCTGCTTCAGACTCTGGAGCGGAGTTGCTGGGTTTGTTGGCAGGTTAAGCGGGTTGCAAGGGATGGAGAGGAAGCATGCAATGGGCGTAAGGATCAATGTCAATACGCATCCATTGTGGGGTATTTCTCCTGATTTTTTGGTTGTAGACCTCGGTTTTTATCCTCTTTTTGTGAGGTTAAGGCCCACTTGTGGATTTTCTCATTAGTATGGATTTTTGGGTAGGTCCCACCTGGTTAGTAAGATAAGGGTCCACCCACTTGTGGGTTTTCTCATTAGTATGCATTTTTGGGTAGGTCCCACTTGGTTAACACGATAAGGGTCCGCCCATTTGTGGTTTTTTTCATTAGTATGAATTTTTGGGTAGGTCTTACAGCTGCTAATCTTCTGTGAGTTATTTTGGTACAATGCAGGAGCTGTGGCTCAGGCTAAATTGCTTCACTGTGTAACCTGTGTTTTGGAAGCTTGCTCTGTGTACTAGACTCTCTCTCTGTCCACTCTGGACAGCAGAGCAAACCCCTTCCCTGATGCCTGTCCAGGAGGTCCCAGGAATGTGCTGACCCAGACAGGACTCAGCAGGGTTCTGGGTGGATTCCAAGCTCTACCTAAGTGTTCTCTTCTTTTGTTGTTCTCTTCTTTTGGGCCCATCCGAGAGCCGAGCTGGGCTTCTTGTGGTCAGGACTCCTTGACTTTCCTGTCTGTGACAATTCTCTTTAAGCCTCCTCCGCTCCCAACCTCCTGGCTCAGCTCGCTTTCTGTCCATCCAGCTCACTAGCCCTTCTGCTGGAGCCTGACCAGGCCAGGGAGCAGCAGGGGAAGGGAAAGCACGTAGGAGTTGGGACAGCAGTGGTGACCTGCTCCACCCACTGCCACACGGGCCAGCCTTGGCCTTGCCACAGCCTTAACTTGCTGCAGGATTTCACTGGGCTTAGCCATTCTGCATGGCTCGGGCTCCAGAGCCCTGCCTGTTGAAAGCTGAGCCCTTCCCCGGCTTCTCACTGCTATGCAGGGTGCCAGCTGCAGGATACTTGTCCAGGAAGGCCACGCTGCAGGCCTCACCCCACCTGCAGCCTCTTGCACAGATGGTCCCAAGGGTGCCATCTGTTGCTAGCAGGCACTTTACTCTCTTCTTGGAATAGCTTTTGATCTTCTACTCAGAAAGCTGACGCTTGACCTAGTAGAGACTTCAGCGCATGGTAGCTCATCTGCAGGCCTGTCACTCAAACAAATGTGATTGCTAATTTCCCGTCAGTGTACATGTGATGGCTCTGATTCTTTTTTCATTTTTTGGTACCAGGGATTGAACCCAGGGGCACTTAACCACTGAGCCCCAGCCCCAGCCCTTTTTATTTTTATCTTTTCATTTTAAAACAGGGTCTTGATAAGTTGCTCAGGGCCTCTCTAAGTTGCTGAGGCTGGCTTTGAACTTGTGATCCTCCTGCCTCAGCCTCCCAAGTCCCTGGGATGACACACATGTGCCACTGTAACTGACTCTAATTTTTTTCTTTTTCTTTCTTTTAAAGAGAAAAGGACAGTGAGAAAGAGAGAAAGACAGAATCAATTTTATTTAATTTTTCATGTGTCTTTTGTTGCTCCGACACTTTGGTATGTACGTGGTGATGGGGTTTGAATCTGCATTCTTGTGCATGCCAGGCAAGTGCTGCAACCGCTTAGCCCCTGCTTCGGCCCCTGGCTCTAATTTTAAAGTGCTACCTTTTTCATTTAAATCTTCACTTTGCAGTGTTACTAGCTGTCCATCATACAGATGTGATGACTTAATTTACCGACAGCCCACTGTTGATGGATGTTAACTTATGAGCTATTCCTGTATGTGAGTTTGCTGGGTGATTCCATGGAAAACATGCATAACGGAGTGGGCATGGTCTGGTCACAGGGGTGCACAACCAACCATCCCCACCATCGAATCCCAGGCTGCCTCACTCAACCTGTGAAGAAGCCCTGTCCCCACCAGCAGACACCTCCCATGCTCCCCTCCTCTCAGCCTCTACTCACTGTCTCCATCACCTTGCCTGTCCTGGACGTCTCGCACGAGCCAAGTAGCATGGTGTATGGCCTTTCATGACTGGCCTGGTGACGTGTCTATTGGTTCCATTCTGCAGCTGAAGATGTAGTCCTTCATGTGGCTGCACTGCATCTTGTTCATCTGCTGAGCTGTGTCTGGCCTGAGCAGGCCTTTCCCCATTCCAGCTTCTCCCCGTCCTCACTGTCCCCAGCCAAACTTGTTTTCATTTTTTAGTTTTTGAATAAATTATTTTAGTCATGCTAACGGGTGTAAGATGTATTTTCTTGACATTTTGACTTGCATTTCCCAAATGATAATGATGTTGGGCATCTTCTCATGTGTGTTTTGTTGTTGTTGTTTTAAGAGAGAGAGAGAGAGTGAGAGAGGGAAAGAGAATTTTATTTAGTTTTTCACAAGGCTTTCGTTGCTCTGAGACTTTGTTGTGTACATGGTGCTGGTGTTCGAACCCATGTCCTCACACATGCCAGGCAAGCGCTGTAACCGCTGAGCCACCACTCCAGCCTGCTTCTCATGTGTTTAATGGACATCTGTATACCTACTTTGGAAAAATGTCTATTCGATTCCATTTTCCAGTTTTTAGTTACTTTTTTTTTCTTTTTATCATTGAGTTGTATGTTCTTTCTGTATTCCAGATATGATTCTATAACCTTTCATACACACAATTTGCAGACTCTTTCTGTGGGTTCTCTTAGTGGCGATGGAGTTCAATTGTCCATTCTTCTTTTGTTGCTGCTTCAGGGATCAGGTCTGAGAAGCTGTAGTCTGATCCACGGCCACAAGGATGCACACCATTTTCCTCCATGAGTTCTGTGGTCTTAGCTCTCACTTCTAGGTACTTGCTGCACGTCCAGTTTGCTTCTGCACTGGGTGTAATGGCACAGCGTGGCCTCCAACTGTTGACTATGGCTGTCCAGCTTCCCAGAGGTGCTTATTAAAGACCATTTGTGGAGCTGGAGCGGTGGCTCAGTGGTTATGGCACTTGCCCGTCATGCGTGAGTACGTGGTTGTTCAAACCCCAGCACCCACGTACACAACTAAGTGTCAGAGCAACAAAAGCCATGGGAAAAACACAATAAAAATTGATTCTCTCTCTGTCTCTCTCACTGTCCTTCTCTCTTTAAAAAATTTTTTTTAAAAAAGACCATTTGCTCCCCTCTGCTGACCTTGGCCTCCGGACATCAGGTGCCCATCAGCAACTGGGCTTCTTTCTGGAGTCCAGTAGTGGGTCCAGGGTGCGTCACACAGTCTTGATCACTGACATTTCTTTTTGAATTTCGAGTCACAGCTATGTGTCCTCCAACTTTTTTTGTTTTAAGAGAGAAGGACAGTGAGAGAGAGAGAGAGGAGAGAGAGAATTAATTTTATTTAGTTTTTCATGTGGCTTTCCTTGCTGGCTTGCTGGGACCATTGGTTTTGTACCTGGTGCTGGGGCTCGAACCTGTGTACTCATGCATGCCAGGCAAGCGCTGTAACTGCCGAGCCATCCAGCCCCTCTGACTTATTTTTTTCTTTCTCAAGGTTGTTTTGGCTCTTCTGGTTCCCCATGTTTCGGTATGAGTTTTAGTATTGACTTTTCAATTGCTGCATTAAAAAAAAGGCAGCTAATGTTTTTATAGGGATCATGTTGGACATGGAGATCAGTTTGGGGAGTTTCATTATCTTTTTTTTTTTTAAGAGAGAGAGACAGTGAGAAAGAGAGAGAGAGAGAGAGAATCAATTTTATTTAGTTTTTCATGTGGCTTTTGTTGCTCCAAGACTTAGTTGTGTACGTGGTGCTGGGGTTAGAGCTCACGTACTCGAGCATGCCCGGCAAGCGCGCAGCCGCGGAGCCCGCGCTCCAGCGCAGAGTTCCACCATCTTAACAATGTGGGTCATCGATTCTTGAACACAAGTCAACTTTCCACTTACTTAATTGTCTTCTTTAGCTCATTTCGGTGATGTTTTCCATGTTTATAACTTTCACACTTCTTTCATTGACTATATTCTAAGCATGTAATCTTCTTGACACTGTAGTGTAAGGGATTATTTTTTTAGATTTTATTTTCCGCTTATTGCTGCCATATCTAAATACAAGTGAGTTTTAAAAATCCATCTTTATTGGTATATAATGTAAATACCGTAAAATTACTCTTTTATAGTGTGCATGTCAGAGCTGGGCTGTGGCTTAGCAGTGGGACACTTGCCTAGCAGGTGTAAGCCCCTAGGTTCTATGCACAGCGCCATACCCCCACAAAATGTATGTGTCACTGTTTAACTGTATGTAGACAGCCAGACTGTCTGCTAAATGCCACTCGATCCAGCACGCTCTGCCGTAAGCTTGCCTCCTCAGCTCCTTCTTCTCTGCCTCGATTGTTTTCTTCTTAATTTGGTGAAACACATGAGACATAAAATTTGCCATTTTAACCACTATCAGGTGTCCCACTCAGCAACATTGTAACAGTACATGGGCAGTGTCGTACTGACACAGGTGTCCCACTGACACAGGTGTCCCACTCAGCAACATTGTAACAGTACATGTGCAGTGTCTTACCATCATCACCACAAGAGCGCAAGATGACCTCCTGTTTATCATCTTCTTTAATTTATTTTTGTGATGTTTTGGTGCTTCCAGAATGTTTTTATCTTTGCCAACTTGAACTCTGCCCCTGTTCCCCCTCCCCGGCTCTTGGCAACCACACTTCTAGCTTCACTTTCCTGGCCTGCCTGCTCTAGGGACTGCACATGAGCAGAAGCCTCCAGGATCTGTCCTTGTCTGTCAGTCACTCAGTTTGCAGGGTCCATCCACATTGTGCACGTGTCAGAACCTCCTTCCTTTTGAAGGCTGAAGAATACTCTGCTGTGTGCACATGCCACATTGTGGTCACCATCCACCCACACACACTGGGATGGTGCCCCCTGCTGGCTTTGTGGAGCTGGAGCCCCTCCTTCCATTATTTTGGGCGAGGCTTTTGACTGTGACTGGGTGGTGCTGGGTGGAAGCCAACACACTGGATGGTGAAGGTGCTCCCCTTTTCTTCCTCAGCCCCCAGGGCGCAGTCTAGGACCTTCAGCCCATACCCTGGCTGAAGGTCAGGGGCTTTCCCTCCACGAAACGGGCCATCAGGGAGGAGGGAGCAGCAGACCAACATTAGGGCCCAGCAGACATCAGCTCCCTGCCTGGCACACCCAGCCCCCACCCTACATTCTGCCTTCTCTGTGTTCCAGTGACGGTCACTGCGTTAGGGACCCACCCATGCACCCGCACCCCACCCTGTGCGGCAAGCCAGGGTCCCCACACTCTTGGCTGTCTTGCCCTGGACTTGGGAGTGGTTCTACCTGGTGAGGCTGTGCCCCCGAAGAAGACGTGGACATCTCTGCAGGCCTCTGAGTCTTCAAGGGGCTGCAGCTGGCTTCCCTCTGCCTCTGTAACCTTTATGTGTGATCACAGTGCTGTCTCTGTCACATTGCTCGCACGCTTGGAATTCTTTCCAGTTTTTCTCTGGAATACCCAATGCCACCTTGAAGGTCTCCATGTCTGCAGACTGACAGGGATGGGTGATTCCAATCTTTGCACAGGGATGCAGTTCCTGTAGTCCCAGGAAGGAGGATTGCAAGTTGCAGACTAAGCTCATCAACTTAGCAAGACACCCTCTCAAAATAAATAAAAAGGGCTGCAGGTATAGCTCAGTGGTAGAGTACCCCTATGTTCAATCCCCACTAGCTCAAAAAAATAAAAAAGACAAGAGTTTGGGTGTGTGTTGGTGACGGTCCATTAGGGAGGTCCAGTTTTACTCAGGTAGTGTCAAATTACCTTTCCAAAGGGGTTGCACCAATTGACACTCCCACAAGCATGGTGAAGTTTTCCATTTTCCACCATGTGGCTGGCAGCCCTTCAGGGCCTTCCTCTTAAACATGGCAGACAGCCTGGGACCCTCAGCATCTGAGGCAGGCTGCTGGCATGAGAAACAGACCACCCACCCTGAAAAGGAAACCAGATGGTGCAGGGCACTGATTGCAACATGTAAAAATTTGTAATGGGGGACTGGAGTGGTGGCATGTGCAAGGACGCGGGTTCAAACCCCAGCACCACGTACACAATGAAGTGTCAGAGCAACGAAAGCAACGTGAAAATCTAAATAAAATTGATTCTCTCCCTTACTGTCCCTCTCTCTTAAAATAAATTGCAATGAACATTTCTAGACAGAAGTTTTGGAATCTAGGAAACAGCTGTCAGAATAGGAAATTAAGAACCCGGCCGCAGAAAGTGAACAGTCAAGAGTACAACTGGAAGAAAAAGCAGAGGAAATTTCCCAGAAAGTAGGACAAAAAGATGAGGACGTGGAAAGTGGGTGTAAATTATTCTTAGATTGGAGTTGGGTGAGGGCCCTTGCCCAGCTGCAGGGGACCCCTGAGCAGCAAATCAAATGCAGCCAGCATACCTCTGCTGGGAAGGCAGCAAGCAGTGTGCACAAGGAGGGGAGATGGCATCCGAGTGTGCTGCCAGCTGGGTGGCCTAAATCAGAGGGGACCCTAAGACCCAAATCCGGCAGGCCACTCTCCCTTCAGAGACTGTGGGAAGGATCCACTCCCCCAGCTTCTGGTGGCTCCAGGCTTCCCTTGGCTTGTGGCTCTGTGATCATGTGGCCTCCTCCTCTCTGCTGGGTACCTGTGCCTCCTCCTTTGTGACTGATAAGGACACTTGTCACTGGATTTTGGATACACTAAATAATCCAGCATAATCTGTTTGTTTAAGATCCTTCACTAAGACCTTCTTTACAAATAAAGTCCCACTCCCAGATTCCAGGGCCTAGCTGTGGACCTATCTTTTGAGAGGCTGCACCTTAGGAAGCACAGGGGGAGTGGGCTCTTCCATGGAAGGGAGTCCATCTTAAACCAAGGCAGGTTGAGCAGCCTGAGTGTGTGAGTCAATGTTCCATCAACACCAGGAGATCCGGTGGAAGGGCTTGAAAGGCAGGGGCAACTGAAGGCTCAGAGCAGGACTGGTACAGGGTCAAGGCCAAGTGGGACATGGGGATCACATCAACAACATTTTATTGGGCAGCTTGACCCTTTGGGGCAGGAGCCACAAGGACAGATCATTGTCTTGGCCTGCTGACCTTCAGCTCTGGAACCCTCACCAGCCCCCCTCTGTCTCCTTTGTGCAGCAGCCCCGCAGCTGGTTCCTGCTCCTCAGACAAGCCCCTGCTGGAGGCAGCCCCTGCAGCCACTCCCATCACCCCCATGGCCACCAGAGAGAAGATCCGGTCCAGGTTCCACAGCAGCCATGACCTGATCCATCGTCTCTTTGTCTGCATTTCAGGTGTGAAGTCCGGGCCTGGGACCTGCCTGGGTCAGGGGCACTTGGGTGCTGGCTCCACCCACATGGGAAGGGGGCTGGAGCTCTGCAGGTGAGGGTGGAGCCCTTTCCTCCAGGAGCAGTTGGGGTGATGGACAGTATGGACAGGGCAGTGCTATAGGGGGCACCACCTCCAGGGAGGGTCCACCTTGAGCTCCCCAGCCACGTGGCCCTGCAGTCAAAGTTATTTGGGCAGTGTGGTGTGGGATATGGGGTCTGTGACCACCAGGGAGTGGGCAAGCTGGGTGAGTGGACACATCTGGATGCCTGAGTTGCTGTGACAGTGGCAGGGGCTGCAGTGGGGTGAGGCACAGTAGCTCTGTGAATGTCGCTTGGTGAACAGCCAGGACAGTTAGTTGTTGTGACTGTGCCCTGAGGATGAATGCATGTTGGTAGTAGGGCAGTCTGTGGTGGGATGTGCAGGAGGTTCCCGTCCCTGCTGCCACCTTCTCTTGACTTTGTACTGCCATCAAGGGAAGCCTCTCCCAAGGGGCTGGGACATGCTGGTTCATGAGCTCTGGGGAGACCCTGCCTAGCACGTGGCACCAGCCTCTGGATTGGTCACCCTAATTCATGTCCTTCCATCACACTGGTCAGGTGTGGCTGATCAGCTGCAGACCAACTATGCGAGCGACCTGAGAAGTATTCTCAAAACTCTGTTTGAGGTCATGGCCACCAAGCCGGAGACAGATGACAAGGAGAAGTTAAAGAAGGGTGAGTGCCCACCCAGGACAGCCCCTGTGTCCACTGCCCCAGGAAGGGGGTTTGCAGAAAGCCACACCTCTTCCTCCTGGGCAGATCTCTTCCCTCCAAGGCAGCCATTCATCCTAGGGTTTGAATGACCAAATGCTAGGCTGTCTGCTGGTGGAACCAAAGGTGCATAGCTCAGAGAAATTCTCCCTGCTGCTTTGCAGGGGGATCACCTGGCTTTGGTCCCCTTGCACTGGCTGTAGCAGGGTGGCCCAACGTTTCATTGCAGTTAGAGGCTGGGGATACCTGTCCTAAAGACAAGACCAGATGGCTGTATGTGCCACAGGGTGACTTCTACCCATCTGTTGAAGCACTCAGAGGCTAACCAGAGTCAAGAGGAGGGGACATGGGTCGTGGCAGAGTTTGCTGATGGCCAGGATCTGACTCACGTTTGCACACTCAGGACATTGCAGGCACATGCTCACGTGTAGATCACACATGTGCAAACTTACATGCACGTGACAGGTTCTGATGAGGGAGAAGGTGGCACATCAGGGGCTAATTAGCATGGCCCTCTGTCCCTGAAGGGTCCCAGGAGGGAGAGGGGCTGGACCCCTGCTTGCTTGCCTCTTGTGCTGGCCTGAGGCACCTGCTCTGGGCAGCTGCCCTCACTTCATGGAGTATCTAGCCGTAGGACAGCCAGCTGTTTCTCAGCCCCTGCTCAGCAGAGTGTGTCCCTGCTGGTGAGGAGGATCCTGTGCCCCCTCCAGCTTTGCCCCGGAAATTACACCAACAGGTCACATTCCACCAGGGAGCCTTGGCAGGGCGGCCTCCAGGAAATCCAAATTCACAGGAAGTAGTGACAAGCCCTCGGGGGCAGACAGCATGCTGCTCTAGCTACGATCAGGGCAGGGCCGACCTGACCACACATACAGGGGCCCCAGGGCTCTACACCTTCGGGGAACAGCTGACCTGTGCCTCAGGACCCGCCATGCTATGCAAAGAGGAAGAAGCCCTCAACAGATGGCTCGACCCCGGCAGGCCCAGCACCCTACTGCAGAGGTGACTGGCCCCGTGTGCTGGGTCTGGAGAAGCCAACCTGCTGGGAGCACCCAGGTGTGCCCTGCAGGGACAGTCACTGTGACCACATGGCCCTTGGAACCCCAGCAGCCTCTCTGTCTCTTCCAGTCACTCAGACCCTGCGGAGTGCGGCCTTGGAGGACTGTGCATTGTGTCAGGAGACCCTGTCGTCCTCTGAACTTGCAGCCAAGACCCGCGACGGGGACTTTGAAGGTGTGTGGGAACCTCTAGGCCGGGGCCAGCATGCTCTCGCTGAGCGGCAGGTGCCTGCGCTGGATGCTTTCAGATGCAGGATCCCCGAAGGCGGCTCCCTCCAGACAGACACCCAGGCGTCAGGTGTGCAGCTTCCCACAGGAGGCAGCCTCCCACTCTGCATGCTGGCCTCGGCTCCCAGGTGGGCACATGAGCCCCCGCATTGCTATGTGACTCAGGCCAGTTGTTGAAGTCTCTCAGCCTGGTGGGCACAGATTCCAGGGTGTCAGGTCAAGGCTGGCCAACACCTGACACCCCAACTCCCCACCTGTACCACAGGAGGTGTCTGTCATGGCAGCCTGGGGATATTCTAGGACACCATGGGAACTTTGGGGTCCCATGACCCTTCCCCATGGGGCAACTGCTGATCTGTTCCTCTAAGAGTCTGGAGCTGGCTGGGGACAATAGCTTGGCTCTCGGAGAAGGAAGATCCAGGGCATTTGGGGGTACTCAGCACATTGTGGGAGGAGGCTCAAGCCCTGTAGAAGGGGCTGTTGGCAGAATGTTCAGCAGGCCCCTGGTTCTGGTAACCTGGATCAGGGCTGAGATGGACAATGGCAGATGGGCCTGATCAGGGCAAACAGAGCTGGCAGGAAGAGCTTGGGAGTGAGAGGGTTTTGGCTAGCACAATTCCTCTAGGGGGACACCCCCGCTGTCTGTCCCAAGTGCAGGTGGCCCAGTCTGGGCCTGCATCTGGGGGTGATTGCCAGGCTCTGAATGGCTATGAAGAGGAACCCCCAAGTGACATCATAGCCAGTCACCGAGGCTAGGGGGACCAGAGAGGAGAGGGGCTGGGGGTGCCTGCCCGCCTGCCAGGCCTCTGCTCCAGCCCCTGCCCGCCTGCCTGGGCTGATGTGTCCCTGGCTCTCGTTGTAACAGACCCACCTGAATGGGTGCCGGACGAGGCCTGCGGCTTCTGCACCGCGTGCAAAGCGCCCTTCACTGTCATCCGCAGGAAACACCACTGCCGCAGCTGCGGGAAGGTGGGTGGCCACGCTGGCCTGCAGCATCTGAGCCATCCATGGGCACAGTGTCAGGGGCCACAAGTCAGGACTGGTGTCCCCAGGCTGCTGGGGTCCTTGTGCAGAACACCCCTCTGAGTCCTGGGCCCCGCTCTGACTCCACGCATTGGCCTATACCAGTTGGTGCCCATGTCCATCCCTGGCCACTCAGAGCCAGGGGCAAGGAGCAGACAGAGGATCTGAGCAGGAGCCTGCCGTGGCTTTGGTACAGTACCGAGACACCCCTTGGCAAGCAGGGATCCTGTGCCAATCCCTGCCTAGGGCTTCCAGAAGGTACCAGCTCAGCCCCAGGACCAGGCCAGCCCTCTCCATTGCCTGCCTGGTCCGGGTGGGAGGGCTGTGGGGGATGGGACTGGGCCACATAGGACCCTCCGCAGGCTCACAGCCCCTCACCCCTCCTTGGCTTCCAGATCTTCTGCTCCCGCTGCTCTTCGCACTCGGCCCCGCTGCCCCGCTATGGGCAGGTGAAGCCTGTCCGTGTGTGCACACACTGCTACATGTTCCACGTCACACCCTTCTACAGTGACAAGGCAGGCATGTGACGCAGCACCCAGGCACTCCCAGGAAGGAGGGGCCTGGCCCTGGTCCATTCCAGGCTGCGCTGCAGGAGATCTCCCCGCATCTCATCAAAATGCTGCTGCTGCTGCAGGCCCACCCAGGCTTCCAGAATGTCCAGGGCCTCCGTCTCACCCACTGCAGCCTTCTTGCCTGCAGGGACCCCAGGCCAGGTGCAGGACCTATGGAAAGACAGCTTCCCCTAGCAAGGGGACCAAGGGGCTAGAGGTTGCCTCCGGGGAGGGTGCCTGGCTGGGCAAGGCTGGACTCTCCTGCTGGTGCACAGCAGCTCCTTCTCGAGCTGGCCCTGCTGGCTGGGAGAGTGGTCACTGTGAGGCCTTGTCTGTAGCAGAGAAGGAACGAAGGGGGCTCTAGAGGCCCAGCACCCTGGCAGGGCTCCTGCGTCTTCCTACTCACCTCATTCCCAGCACCCACCGCCCACCACCCACCTCAGGACCCTGCTAACCAACACGCATCTCATTTCTTCTTGGAGGGGGAATGCGGAAGGTGGCTGTGCCCTGACACCTGCACATTTCCACTGCCGATGGAGGGGGGGCACTGACACCCACACATGGGGATTCTGGGGTTGGGCTCACCAGACAGCTCGGGATCACCAAGGGCTGCTCAGCCTGCCAACAGTACCCCTTTCCCTCTGCACCCTCTGGGACCCTGATCCACTTCTAGACCCCAAAGCAGCTGGGACCCAGGCTGAGACAGCCAAGTGGCCCCAGTGTGGACACCTCCTCAGGCTTTGATCTCAGGCTTCACATTGCAATGACGATTGCAGTTTTATTTTTGGAGAGATGACACACCTACTGCTTCTTATATAGGATGAAATTCAATTGCTGTTGAGCAGTGGAATACACATGTACCAAAATGGCTCCTGTGGGGGGATAGAATATATGGCGGGGATATTATTATTGAGATTATTTTTATTTTCTAAATGCTGTAATTCGAAACCATTTCCATAAATCTATTTAAGGATTGCAAACGCTCTCCTGTCTTCTGTGAGTGCCAACTCTGTTTTCTCTGTCTGGGCAGGCATGGTGTATGTGCTACATGGATTTTCCTCTAGGAGGCTGGGGCTTCTGCACCGTTGGGGCAATTGAAGGGCAGGACTTGGCTTCCCATTGGTCCCCAGGAGAGGGGTGGCCCCCCTCGCCCTCTGGAAGCCTATCTCCTGCCCCAGGAGAGTGTCCTTCTCTCCAGCTGCCCAATGTGCAGCTCCCCTCCTAATGTGAATCTGTAGCTAAGGCCCCTGGTCTGTGCTTGGGGGCAGGGCTGGTGCTCTTGGCCACCCCACATTGTGGCCTACCCCACCTTGGTGGCTTTGGTATTAGGCCTGCATTAACCAGAAGCTGGGAACTTCTGGGGTGCCCTGGAGAGACTGCTGGAGGGCCAGCCCAGCCTTGGATGGCTGTGGTGTTGTGGCTTCCTCTGTTCTTGGTGCCCTTGCAACTTGGGCAGGGCTGTGACAGACCCCAGCAGCCACCACACCCATTCTCTGATAAGTCAGAAAACTTTAGAACATGGGCTTCCTTTGAGCAGTGTGAGCCCTTCAGGAGCAGAAGGGAAGGGGCAGCTAGGGGGACCTCAGCACCTCTGGCTGTGCAAGGTCTGAACCCATGGCCCTGCTCCCCTGGACAGAATGTGGAGAAATGGCCCTTCCCTCGCTCCACCTGATGGATAGCATGACCTCTGTCACTGGCTAGGACAGCTGTGCCACAGTGGAGGAGGAGGCCACCCCTGCTGCCACTGACCAGGAAACCAGGCTGCACTGCAGTGTCTGCACTTGCAGGACTCCACAGTGGTCATCTTTCAGACCAGGCTGTGGTGTTCTTGTCTACCAGGTCAGAGGGGAGAGTGCAGTGGAGATTAGGACAGAAGGGCCTGCACACAGGCAGGCAGGTGGGAAGGTCTGGGTGTGGTGTGGCCATGGGAAGCCTTCCAGACCAGCTTTGGCTTATCTTTGTGACAAGGCAGGGACGGGCTGCCCAGTTGTCCTTCAGTGAGGATGTCCAGCGGTCATGTTCACCCAGGAACAAAGGATTTCCAGGTCTTTCTGGGCTAAATTCAGATGTTTGTTTACTCCATCCCTCTATGGGGCTATCCCCATCCAAGGGGCAGGGCCAGGACCAAGAAAGGTGCAGCTCAGGAAGGGTGCAGAAGGATGGCCTGCTGGCCCCCATAGCTGGGCCAAAAGCCTGGAAGGACCTGGAGGTAGGCAGGGAGCATGCCCAGAGAACTCTGGGCATGTAGTCAGCCATTTTGAGCCAGTCTTGGGACGTTAGGCGGGCCAGCCTCCCAAACCCATTTCCCCATCAATTCTGTCATCCTTGTCCTTCCTGCTGCTTTCTGAGCAATGCCACGTCCCCATTTGATACATGCTTGGGGCAATTCCACAAGAATTCCTTCAGGGAGCAGGGGGGAACAGGGTACTGTGTCATAAATGGGGAAACTGAGGCACACAGAGTGGGTAAGCAGCAGAGCTGGGTTGTGGGCTTCCTGGGGGGTCCTGCAGGAGGCAGAAACATAGTGTTCAGGGAAGCGAGACATTGGGAAGCACAACCCCAGCTGGCTGTGCCTGGATGCCACTTGGGAAAGGCAGCTTGGGAGGCAGGAGTGCCACTTCATCCATCTGGCAACTGGAGGCAAGGATGTCACTGATCTCTGGCTACACATAGACGACTGGGAAGAGGCCTGTCAGTGTTCCCTGCTCCAGCTACTGGTGACAGGCAGGGGCTCAAGGCCAGCTGGGCCCACCCCCAGGTGCTGCAGCTTTCCTTGGGGCAGGCCAGCAAGGCCAAAGACAAAGGGTCGTCCGAGGACATGCCCCAGAGCTTGCTGTGTCCAGGGGCTCAGGAGGAGGTCCTGACACAAAGGTCCTGTCTGACCTTTGGAGGTAGCAGAGCGCGAGGGGTCCTTACTCCACAGTCAGCTGATTTCTGGACTGAGTGGGGACAAGAAGGCCATGAACAGGACTGTAAAGGACTCTGGGTCAGTGCATAGGGGCTCAGAAGGATTGTTGATGTCCTTTCTTGGCGGTGACAGTGCTGGAGGCCAGGGAGGGGTCTATGCACCACACAGGTTCTGGCTGCAGCCCCTAAGTGCCACCAGGGGGCACCCCACTGCCTTCTCTGTGCCATCTGGCTTCCAGGATGGTCTCCCTGCAGGATCACCCCACTGTGGCCAGCACCACAGCACCCTCTGCACCTGGCACACCTATTCTGTCCTTCACGGGAGGGGGAAGGAGCCCAGCCCCAGCCTGTACCCCGGGCCTCCAAGAAGAAAGGGCCCAGGGCCATGTAGGTCCGGAGCAGCAGCAGATCTGGGTGAGGCCTGGCCCATATTGTCCAGTTAGTTCTGCCTCTGCACTGGGAGGCCCCCACCAGCTCTGCATGGGTCTGCATCTGCACCCACATTCCCTCTTCAGACCCCCCATGTCTCTCCTGCAAAAGCTTTTGAAGGGAAATTTTTGTCATTTTGTTTTTGAACACTTTGGCTTCAAGAAATTGATTTAATTTATACTTGCTAAGCTGTCCAGGGTTCATCAGCACAGTGGGAAAATCTTGTAAAGAGAGAAAACAAATGTACCCACCAATTGTTCACAAATATAATAAACTATTTTATTTAAAATTTTAAAATAACATTGGCATTATTTTAGCATACACACTTAATTGCATCTTCATGCATTTTACTTTTGCTGGCTTCCTTTTGCATTCTGGAGACAATGTTTTTCTGCAACTCCACATTTTTGGGAGGCCCGCAGTGGCCTGCCTGGCTTGGGGCTTGTGGTTGGCCAGCCTGGGAAGCCACCTCCACTCCAGCCTGCATCTCTGGGGCCCCATTTCCCCTGTGGTAGAACTGGGGGAGTGCAGTACTTGCCAATTTGAGGTGATGTTCATATTTCTGCCACTTCCTGGGTGCCTCTTTGTGTTCAGCCTCCTGCCACACTTCATTGAGTCCCCAGCCACCCCCAAAGGCAGGTACTGTCACTCCCATTTTATATTTAGGGAAACTGAGGCTCAGAGAGGTTAAATGACTTGGAGAATTGCTCATGCCCAGATTAGAATCCAGGGTGGCCCTGGAGGACCCAGAGACAGACCCTCCACGGGATGCCCCCTTGATACCAGCGTATGGCATCAAGGCCCCCTCAGTGCTTGGGGGCTGAAGCCTCCAGGGGACTGGGTTTGTCATGGCTCTCCAGAGCCTACTGACCCCTGCTGTCACACAAAACCAGACCTGCCTCAAGGAGCTGTCTGAATCAGCTCCCCCAGGATGTGAGAGGTCGGTAGCAGGTGGACTGCAGGAGGATTCTGACAGGTGGGCAGGGCAGCCTCCTGCCCAGGATACCGAGTTTGGGGACTGGAATGGCTGCAAGGTGTCTACTCCAGTGACTGCACAGACCAAAGGCAGGGGCAGGGAGCAGGTCATCCAGAGAGAGGGCCTTACCAACCCTTCAACCCGGGTGTGTGGGGCCCTTGGATAGGTGAGAAACTGTGGACAATACTCCCAAACTGGAGGGGACAATGGCCACAGGAGGGGTGGGGCTGTGCTATGTAGATGGCATGATAATGACCCCAGGGCCACAAAAAGAAAGCCAGGGACCAGTAAACATGGGAAGGCCAAGAAGCAATTTTCTAGAGGCTTCTTGGGACCTGGGGGCAGGAAGAAGGATCCTTTCCCAGACTGGGCTAGGAGTGCTTTGGTCTACCCTCTACATGACCTCCAGGTGAGTGCTAGCCCCATATATAGTCAGGCTGGGGGCTACAAAGGACCGACAGGTAGACTAGACTAGCCAGACCTGGCTTCCACCCAAAACTGGGGGAGCACCTTCCCATCCCGGTCCTGCCCCTTCTGCATGGGGTGGGCTGGGCTACCACAGTACCAGACTGGGCTGGGGTGGACTGCAGAGTGGAACCACTTGGGGGCCTGAGAGATGGGGTCAACAGGTCCTCCCTGACATCAGGGTAATAGGGGAGACTGAAGATGTCAATTCCCTCCTTCCCCATCACGGATTTTGCCGGTTCTCACTGGGAAATTCAGCCTCCAGAGAGAGGGCTGGGCAGGAGGCACCTGACCCTGCTTAAAGGCTTGCCCTGGGGAAGGGGGCCTTAGTCCCCTGGCCAGCCTACCTCCTCTTCTTCCCCAATTGCCCCTGAGGCACCACAGGCACCTCTTTTAGGGGCTAGCAAGCAGGTTGCTGCCAGTGGGTGTGGAGATCCACCGCCCCCAGGCAAGGACTTCGGGATATCCCTGGGTGGGGGTGGTGTCCAGTTATGCCCACAACCACTGGCCTGGCCGCACTGACCTCCAGGCCATGCCTTCTGCCAGTTGGGCCCCTCGCTCACCCAGCCGCCCCCGCCCACTTTCTCCGGCGCTATCCCGGGTTTGGTTGAGTCTGAGGGCAACCGAAGTGCTGGGTTCTGGGTACAGCTGGAGGAGGGGTGTTCCGCACTTGACCTGGGTAGGCAAGCAGCAGCAGATAGCTCCCCACTATCACACCTAAGCACCTGCGGTGCCTAACCTCCTGCGGTGACAGCAGGTCCTGCTTCAGGACTGGGTCGCAATCATCAGGCGGCCAATGCAGGGTTGGAACAGCAGGACGTGCCCCACTGCTTCCCAAAGACGGGGACCCGCCTTTATCCCCGCACAGCTAGCGCAGCCGGCTCTGGGTGATTGTGGGGCTGGAGCAGGAAGAGACCTACAAGGGTTCTTTTGGTGTCCAGGAAGGTTGTTTCCCGGCAGCGTCAAGTTCCCCACTTGGCTCAGCGTAGCTCTCTGCAGGCCCACACATTCTTAACCCCGCCCCACATCAGAGAGCTGGGCCGCTGTACCAGCGGCTCTGGTCGCCATACTCCTACGTGGCCAGCCCCGGGTCAGCGGTGTGGGAGTGCCAGTCTCCATTCTGCCCGGACTGCTGGGGGTTTCCTTGTTTGCAAATCCGGCATGTGGAAATACACGAGTGTACATCAACGTCCACGGTGGTCCCAGGACCCAGAGTGCTGCGGGTTTAAGAGTTTTTGTTCTGCTTTGTTGGCGGCAGAACACTCCTTCCTGAACTTGGGGGCAGGGAGGAGGGTTGTCCAGTCACTTAACCACACAAAACTCTGCAGTCGACTGACCCCGCCCTCAGGAGCTCCCAGGCCAGCGACCTCAAAAGCCAGTGAGTGAAGATCCGAAGATCAAGGGGTGGAGGCCAGTCTGGGGGCTGCGCTGGGGCTACCAGGTTCTGCTCCTACTGGGCTGGCCTTGGGGTCCAAGGTCACTGCAAGTGGTTGCGGCCGGCCGACCAGGCAGGCGCTTGCTGAAGAGCTTGATCTCTTCCCAGTAGCGCGCTGGTCCTCCCTAGAAAAGGCAGCTTTGGCCTAAGGGCCAGAGCCAGTCTCTTGGATTGACCCTACCCAGACGCCACGCGCAGTCTCCGCACTGGGGAGCCCCTCCTGCCTGTGGCAGGTCCTGTCCCTAGGCCAGGGACCCCTCCATCAGCCCAGTATCCTCTCTCTGAACGACATTCCCGCTTTCGGTTTTCCCATTTATAACCTCGAAGAAGCCTTGGCATTAGGCTCGAACCGTCTGCGTTCCTTCCCCAGTCCAGGCCTTCCCTGGGGCCACTCTGTCCCGCGGAGAGCGGTGTCGTCTGCAGCCCCACGAGAGACCCTGGAGCAGACGGTGAGGCCCAGTCGTCCCACGGAGCCAGTGCTGGAGCTAGCCCTGAGCAACACGGGCCCGGCGGGGTGGCGGGGTGCTGGTTCCGCAGTGCATCCTGACTCGGGTCTCACGAGACGCTGCCCTCGTCCTACTGGCCGGGTGGAGGGCCGGGCGGCGGTCCCGCAGCGCTCCGCTTCCTCTCGGCAACGCGTCCGGCCGCGGCGCCCTCATTGGCCGTGGGCCCGACCGCCTGTCATTGGCCCGCAGACCCAATTTACATAGACCGCCCTGACCCAATCGGCACGCGGCACCTATTTAACATGCAAGACGGCCACCAGTCAGCGAGCGCGGGGGCCGGGCCACCACGTGCTGTTGCTAAGCTTGGGCTTCTAAATTGTTACTACCGCCGTCGGCCTATCGGAACCGAGCTTCGCATCTGTCAACATTCTCGGCCCGGCCCGAGGCGTTCGGCCCGTCCCTATTGGTCCAAACTCTGTCCAGCGCCCGCCCCTGAGGCTGTAATGCTAGCTCCCATTGGTTACGCCGACCGCCGCTCGCCCTTATGTGTCAATTTGAGGGCCGGAGGCAGAGGGTGGCGGCCGAGCTCAGGAGTCCGCGAGTCGGGCAAGTGTGCCGCGGGGCGCGCTGGGCGGGCGGCGAGCGGAGCCGGCCGGAGCGCGCGGCCGCCGCCGTCCCGGGGTGGCGCGGGCGGCAGGATGGAGCTGAACTCCCTGCTGCTGCTGCTGGAGGCGGCCGAGTACCTGGAGCGCAGGGACCGAGGTAGCCCGCGCCCCTTTGTGCGCCGGGTGGGCGGGCGGCGGGCGGGGCGGGGGGCCGCTGACCGCGCCGTCTGTCCGCAGAGGCCGAACACGGCTACGCCTCGGTGCTGCCCTTCGACGGCGACTTCGCTAGGAAGAAAACAAAGGCGGCCGGCCTGGTGCGCAAGGCCCCGAACAACAGGTACCGCCCCCGCGCGCCGCCCCGCCGCCCGGGCCGGCCCCGCCCGGTGTCCCCCAGCCGCCTCGCGTCCGCAGCGCGATCCCGCGCGCCCCGGCGGCCGGCCTGGAGGAGGCGCGCCGGCCCCGCCCGCCCCGCCCGCGCGTCGCCATCTTCCCGCGGCCGCGCCTCCCGCCGCGCGTAAACAGTGCCACGCGTACAAGCCCGCCGCCCGCCCCGCGCCCGCCCCGCGGCTCTCTGGACTTTTCCAGGCAGGAGACAAGTTGTCAGCGGGCTCCTGCTGATGCCCTGGGCCTGGGACACCGTGGCTCGGCGCCTGGGCCCTGCACTCCTCCGCGGCGGGGCCGCCTCCTTACCCCATCTCTGAGCTGGGCCCTGTCCCACGGCTCAGCACCCTATCCTCAGGAGCTTGAAGAAAAACATCTCCCAGGGTGTCCACCGGTCCTGCCCAGTCGCCTGACAGTGAAACTACCGACACAAGTTCAGGGATCCCTTCTGTGGGACAGGAGGCCTTTGGGGGAGATAGGAGTGGGCAGGGTGCGTGGGACAGGTTCTTAGGGTGGTTACTTCCTTCAGCCTTGTAGTTGGCCTTGTACTTGGACTGCAGAAACCCTAAAGTTGGAGTGCACGCATGCTCCTGGGTGGGGAGCCTGGACCCTGGGCTGGGGCACTTCAAGGTACCAGTTCCTGGCTGCTGTGAGGGCCTGGCATACCTTGGTCTAGCTACTCCTGTGTCACCAAGCCAGGAGCTGCTCTGGCCGGGGGGCTTCAGGGCCCCTTGGCAGAGGGTGTGGCTCATTCCTGTGGCCTGCCTGTTCTTGGGAAACAGTCTGGCACGTGAACCCATCTCTGTGGTGTCCTGAGGCAGGCAAGGAATTGGTTCAGTCTCCAGCTGCCTTAGTCCCAGGTCTAGTCCCTTCCTGGGGTGGTTTGCAGAAGGACATGAGTGTGTTGGGGCACTGCTGCCTTGGGCCTGGACAGTAAGCTAGAGAGGCCCCAGCTCTGGCTGTCTCAGATTCAGGGAGGGGACCCCGCGCTCCCACAGTGTGGAGTACCCGGAGCTGATCTCCAGAATCCTAGCTAAGGCTCACTGAATGCTTCTTCCACGCAGGCAACCCCATGAAGGTAATGCTATTTTTATCTCCATTTTATAGCTGAGCAAACTGGTGCAGAGAACTGTTTGGTTACTTGCCTGGGGTCCCCCTCGCCCACCTTTGTGACTCCTGTTCCTGGGTGGGATCCAGGACCTCCATGTTCTGCTGGGATGGAGACCCAGGTCAGGGATTGATAAGGTCTCCCTGACCTGGGTGCACCTCCTTTTCAGCCCCTCTGTGCAGAGCTGAACCCTCCCAGGGGCAGAGGGAGCCCAATCCTGACATACACATACACATACACTCACCTCAAGGGTGTGCTTAGCCAGCCTAGGTGAGCCTTAATGTGGCAACCCCCTATTTTTAAGGCTCTGTGTCTGCAAAGGTGAGGGACAGAAATGCAGCACAGCAGACCTGGGTCAGAGGCAGGTAGCATTGGGGTGGGGACAGTGGCCCAGGGTTGCTGTGAGCTCCTAAGGTCTCTCAGGGCAGCGGCTTGCTGGGAGGTCACTGGAGCAGCCTGCTAGGATGGGCTTTCTGAGGTGAGCGGAAGAATGCCTGCCTCACAAGTCCAGGTGGTGCCAGGAAAGCACTTGGCATAGCTTTAGCCAGGGTTAGTCCCACCCTTCCCCAAAGACAGGTGTTCCTAGGTCCTAGGGGCACCTGTGAGACAGACCTCCTCTGCAAGGGTCTCTGGATCCAGGGATTGTTCCAGGAGGGGCCATAACCCCTCTCCACCCCTAACCTACCAGGAAGTGCCCCTCTGCCTCCAGGTTGGGTCTAGCCAGTGCCTTTGATGGCATGGATGGGTGGGCTTCACTGTGTTAAAGGGCACCCACTGACCTCCGCCTCTCTCCTGAGCCAGCATGCCTACAGATCACATGGCCAAGCTGAAGTTTGGACTGAGGGACAGCCCTGGTAGGCAAGCCAGGGGGTTAGTGGTGCCCCCTGTGGCTCCAGCCACCCCTGGCAGAGGTTCCCAGGCTCTTCACCCTGCCCATGTGATTGGCAAGTTCTTGAGGATCCTGGAAGCTGCACCTGGAGGCCTAGGAGTTGCAGGAGGTGGTGAAGCCAGGCAGAGTGGGCAGGCACTGTGGCCTGAGGGGTGAGGATGGGAGATGCCAGTTCTAAGTTCCTGGAGCAGGGGAGAGTGGAGGTAGGTGGGAAGTGTCCAGAGAAGCCCAGGGTATGCTGGGGGAAGGGAGGGCTAAGTCTGGGTATGGCCTTTGGGTCCCCTCCTGGACTGGAGGGTGACCTGGAAGCTTGAGGGCAAATTTCCTGAGTGGTACCTATGATGTTCAAGATTCTGTGCCCCCTCTGAGTGGGAAGGATAGGTGGGGCTTGAGCAGCTGGCAGGGTCGCTGTTCCCAAGAGACTAAATTTAGGCCCTTAGTGGTTTGTGCTGCCAGAACGTGGCCCTTGAGGGAAGTGGGAGATCCACCAGTGTCCATGCCTCACAAACCCCCTTGTGGGCTGACCTGGACTACTTTGTCCTGGGTGTCCCCATCTGTATGGTGGGCTATGACCATGCAGGTGTGTGAGCCTGATAGGGTAACAGTGGGAGGATGGGACTACCTTATCCCCTGAGGGCCTGGCCTCTATATTCATTCTGTTAACCCTCGTTGTGGTCCTTGTTGGTGGCAAAGGCACAGCTGGCCTTGGTGTGTGGGGAGCAGAAAAGGCAGATGGTTAGGTACCTAGGTATCCACGGGAGTTCTTGTTGGTACAGGCCTAGCAGCAGCTACCTCTGCTCTCTGGGCCTCCCACACCCTGTCTGGAAGGGGCTCTGTATCCTCCTGTTAGCCAGAGCCGTGTTTGTAGCCTGGGTGGCCCTGGCACCCACCTCCAGACTGCTCACACCTCTGCTTCCTTTGTGTGCCACCCCTTGCCCCATCATCATGGCCCAGCACTTGTTGGAGCTGTGCACTGCCCCAGCCCTCACCATCAGGGGAACACCACTGTCAATGGGCTCCCCACGCCCCGAGAAGAGCCCTTGTTGTTCATGCTCTGCTGGTCAGGCTTTAGAGTGAGCCCTGTTTTTCTGTTTTCCTAAACAGGTCTTCACACAACGAACTAGAAAAGCACAGGTAAGTGACACCTGCCCCGCAGCTTCCGTTTGAGCCACCCAGCAGGCCTTCCCTGCTGCAGAGTGGATGTTACAGCTGGCCTGACGGGCCTGGGGAGGGCTGCCAGTGCTGCCAGGCTGCGCCCTCAGCATGGAAAGGATCGGTCTTGGAGGAGGGGGCTGAGGTCTGTTTTTAGGCACTCTCAGGCTGGCCGGCAGGAGTAGGAGCCCAGGCCCTGCTTTTCGGTGCTCAGCATGGGTGAGGGCCAGGAACTGGGAAAAGGCCCTGTGAGCCCCTTCCGGAGTAGCACTTCAGCCTCAGAATCAGGGCCCCAAGAGGAGATCCTACCACTTTGACCTGACCCTTCACCCCCAAGTTTCCTGTCTTCTGCCTCTAAGCCTTCTGGGGCCTGCTTTCCAAGGAGCTGTGCTGGAGTCTTGTCCCAGGGGCAGTAGGAGGACAGCTGGCCCAGGCCAACTGCCTACACTGCAGTCCCAGTCAACCAGCAGGGCCAGACACAGGTCTCCCACTTGAAGTGGCTCTGGCTGCAGGCACCTTCTGCTAGCTGGGGTAGGTGTGAGCCACAGCCCTTGCAGCTGCTGTGGGAAATTTCAGGGTGCAGGGTGCATTGGGCTGGGTAGTCCCCAATGCAGAAGCCCCTGTGCTGGGAACAGGGATAGCCCCTGAGGGACACTGGGGGTTACCTCTCTCCTGGTCTTTGCTCTCATCTGTGAAATGGGTCAGTTCTTCCCTGCATTCTTGATGAGTGGGTGGGTCTGCATCCTGGTTGAGTCCTTCCAGGGACGCTGGGAAGGTTTGGAGTTCAGCCAGTCCCCTGCCTCTCCCTCCCCCATGTCTGCACCCTCAGCAGCACCAACTTCCGCTCCCCCGGGATTCAGGCTTTTGGCTGGGGCAGGCTGCTAGGCAGGGACAGAACACCGTGTTCCCTGAGGAGATGTACTTCCTGCACTGGTTGTTGTGTTTGGGGGGTTCTCGAGAGACCATGGGTGCGGGGGCTGGTATGGAGCTGGCCTGGGGGTGCTTCCAAACCATAGGAGATCAATCCAGCCTTGACCAGGACCCACAATCTAGGATGGGGCACGCACAGTGGGGATGTTGTGGAGAGGGCTTCCAGGAGGTGGCATTTGGAAGGGCAGCCCTCAGGAGGTGCCATCGAGGGAGGGCAGGTAGCAAAGGCATGGCATCCTGTGGCAGAGAGCAAGGGATGACCATCTCTGCCATCTCCTCCCAGAACTCAGGCTTAGGCAGAGCACATGGAACCATGAAACCTTTTGGAACACATGGGGGTAACTGGGCAGCCTGAGAATCTCTGTGCCCCCACAACCCAGTGCAGGGGTTTCTGTTCCTGGCTGGCCAAGGTACAGGGATGGGTGACCCTGAACAGCCCACAGGCTGGAGCTTGGAGCCCTGGCAGGAACTTTGGTCTTGGCCATAATGTGGCTGGCCAGGTGCTAGTGCTGGGTGCTCAGCGCTCCTGGCTGCTGGCTGAAGGAAAGGCTGCGTGCTCCCCTGAGGAAGGAAGGAAGGAAGAACAGGCTGGGCTGCCCTGCTGGCTCCAGGGAGGCAGGCCCTGGACACTGTCCTCCCTGGAAGCATCCCTCTCCAGCACCTGGCCTGTAGGGCTTCCCCTTGTGAGCACGTTGAATTGAGCCCATCCAAGCCTAGGTCTGCCCTGGCCCTGTTCTCCTCTAACCACCATTCTATGAAAGTAGTTCCGGAATGTCTGCCAAGGCCAGTGCTCAGCTGCTAACCCCAGGGGTCTGGTAATCCTCATGGGCCTGTTCTAGGCTTTGGAAGGCAGCCCTGGCCATCCCTCCAGACCCTTAGCACCCCTAGAGTAGCAATGCCTACACCAAAGGCCTCAGTACTCATTTGGCCTCTGCCTCCCTCCCAAGCATGGAGATGGTTGTCCAAACCCTGGGTGGACTCTCCTGGGGAGCCTGCCCTGGTGCGCTTGGCCTGCCCCTGTGGGCCTGTCCCCATGTGCCTGATGGCAGCCACGTGGAACCACCCAGGGGTCATGTTTGTTAGAATAGCTAAAAGATGCAGGTAAATGGGGAGGGAGGGAGAAGGCTCCTCTTGCCCCTGTCCCCCTAGCTGTCTCTTGGATTTCCTGGCTTCCTCCTCTCCAGCAGCCTGGCCCTGCCTGATTTGGAGTGTGACTCTGCCAGCTGGTGGAGACTCTCTTCTCAGGTGCTGGGGGACCCTGGCCTGGAGCCAAGCCCTCCTGGGGCCCTGGGCCCTCCTCTGAGGAGTGGGGATTTCTGGCAAGAAGCTGGGCAGTGCTGTGTGGAGGGCTGGGCTGTGGTGGAGGCAGGCATGCTGTAGATACTAGTGCAGGAGTCCACGAGCAGTCCTAGCTCCTGAATCTCTGCTGGGCTCTTTTAGAAGTACTGGGTTTTAAAAGCTTCTTGGAATGCTTGGTGACAGCTGCTGGCAGAAGGCCTGGGGCGCTGCAGTGGCTTTAGGGAAGAGAGTTTGCTGAGAACCCAGTGTAGCCCAGGTTGTAGGACTGCAGGCTCTGGAGGGTTGGGGCCTCCCCAGCATCCCACCTCTGGCTGTTGGCAGGGCAGGGAGGCCGGGGCAGCCCAGCTGTGTGCTCCTGGGCTTGGGTGAATGTGTGGCCAAGTTTTAAACGTTGCACACGTGTGGTCAGGTGGTCTTACTTTGTTTCTTAAGAAAAGTCTTTTTCTAATCTGTCCACATGCCCCTGAACCCTTCTCCCAGAGGTGGCATCCCAGGCACCTGGAGGCCCTGGGATGAGAAGGGGCCTTGCCATCCACTGTCCCCTGTTTGGGTTTCCCTTGTTTGTCTGTGTACTCCCTGTCTCTGAAGCCTGCACAGGACCCACAACCATGTCCCCAGGGTTCTTAGCCAGACCTTCCGCGGTGACCATGGCTGAGTATGGGCCTTTGAATACCTGGGGGGAGGTTTTGTAGGACCAAAATCCTAGGAACGGAAACATGGATCAGTGATGACATTGAAAACTGTTCTGATGGCCCTTCTGCCACAGCAAACTGACAGGTCCCTAAGCCAGCGCCAGCCACCCTTTGCGTGTCAGTGGTTGTAGAGGGAAAATGCGCGTCTGCGCATGTGAGTTTTCATTTCCGTAATTCCTGTGGGATGGACTCGGTTTTCGTGTTCGATGCACCCTGGTATTCTTCAGCTTACCTGTTTGTGTTCTCTGCCTGTTGTTACATTGAAGTATTCCTCTTTATTTTTGATGTGTATGAGCTTGAAATGCCATGAATACTGTTTGTCTTTTATATGTATTGCAAATATTTTTCTACTGTTATTTGTCTTTCAGCTGTGTTTTTTCTTTCTTGTACAAATGTGTCTTTCTCTGATTGTAATAGTAATATGTGGGTTTTTTTAGCATAGAAAACCTGGAAAATACAGAAGAGCACAAAGCTAAAGAAATAAACACTACCAGCCGCATCCGCGGAGATGCTTGCTTCCTGTGCTTCATTGTGTTCGGTCGAGTCTCTTGTGTGCGTTCTCTGTTTTATTTTTTAAACAAAATTGGGTCACTTGTCACATATGTGGTTCTGTTTTCTAATTTTTTCACTTAGCATTCATGATGTGAAGTAGTAACTACACTAAGATGATAATGCAATTGTCTCTGGGTGATGGAATTTGGGGATCCTTTTATTTCATTTTATATTGTAATTTTCTAATTTTTCCACAAAGATCATACCCTGCTAATGTAATTAAATGGCGGGTTGTAGAAATTGCCACTTGTTGTATAACAAATAGATTGGGGAGGAGGATCCCTGACAGTGAATGGTCCTAGTGGTGGCTGCAGGACAGTGGGGACCCATTTTGGGAAGGTCCTCTCCCTGAGCAGAGTGCTCTGATCCTTGCCAGCTCTGTGCCTCTTGCCCCTTCAGTTTCTGGAGAAGGTACTTGCTCCAGTAAAGGTGAGGAGGCTGAGGTTCTGGACCCCCCCAGGCAGTCATGCATGGGGAGGTCTGTATCCTGGAGCCTGCCCGTGTGCCCTCTTCCGCATGCCTGTGGGTGGTAGGTGGAAGATTCTCCAGCCTTGAGCCAGTCTGGGGCTTGCTCAGCCCCTCATTCACACTTCTATCTTCTAGCCAAGTGCAATCCTGGTCCTGTGTCCTGGAGTTCTTCCTAAGGTCTAACTTGGATTCACCCAGAATAGCCTGTAGGCCCCAGAGTATGGGCTGGGGCATTAGGAGAGAAGGGGCTTTGCCAGTGCAGAGTACTGTGTGGGTGACAGGCTTAGTGGCCCCAGATGCAACCCACCTCCCACAGTGTGGGACTCTTTATTGTCTGTAGCCTTTCCCAGTACTTGGCAGCCCCTCCTCTGTCCAAGGAGATAGCTGTCCCTATCCACTGTCCTCCAGGGTCTCTCTAGGACTGAAGGAGAATGGGGTTTTGGAGGGCTCTGCAGCCAGGGAGCAGACAGGAGGAGATGGTACCAATGGCGTGGATCGGAGAGGAGTGGGTGTTGGCCGTGGCAGGGCAGGTGGGCCGCAGATTCTGCACCCTGACCTGGCATCTCACCACTAAGAGTTATCCCAACCACAGCAACCTCGGCCCGCTGCAAGAGCTGGCACACTTGTTACTGAGCACCGCTGTGGGTGCCGCTTCGGTGTGCGCATGCAGCTGCCACGGAGGTCACAGGCCATCATGGTGGTGTTAGAGGACCTCAGGGGTGAACTTAGCTGCCCCTCAGACCAGCAGACCAGCCAGGAAAGGCCGCGATTCTTCAGGGGCATCACGGCATATGGACAAGTACCTGGGAGTGTGGCTCTAGTTGAAAATGGGCCAAAAGGAATAAGGCATTTTCCAAAGGGGCTGCTCCTCAGCGTCCCTTGGTGTGACTTGTGTTTCTTTGAGTACAAGGATGACCAGAGAGCACACTGGTGGCAAGGTAGGGATGCAAATGGACTCCAGGTCCCCTGGATCTCTGAGCCCAGACTGGGGCTCTTGGGCAGGCTCTGCAGGGCCGTGTGGACACCCACATCCAGGGAGCCACATATGCCTGGCTGCTTCAGGGGCCAGGTGTCAGCCAGGCCAGTAGGAGATCCTAGAGAGGGACCCCCCAGCAGGTCTGCAGTGGGGTGGGCATTGTCCAAGGACACAGCTGGCCATTGTCCACCCTCCTCCAGACCTCTTTATAGCTACTGCCCCTTTGCAGGGGCTCCAAAGAGCCCAACTCTGCCCTTCCTCCCTGAGCGTCCCCCACCCCGCTCCTGTCCCCTTTGCCACCTAGCGTCCCCCACCCC
>PVKS010026592.1:0-28471 GCA_004027875.1 Aplodontia rufa
ATGGAGAAGAAGTGTGAGAAAAGGTCGTCACCACCCACAGGGTGCTGCCTTCACCCCGCCCCTTGAAGCCAAAGAGGGCAGGAGAAACCAACACGGCGCTGCCCCACTTTGTAACGGGAATGAGCACCCTGCCCCTCCCGCGCTGGGAAGGAAAGTCTCGCGAATCCCGCCAGGGCCCGGATTCCATCCCCACCCAATCCCCTGTCGGTCGGCGGTGGGCAGGAAGAGAGGGGCAAAGCAAGGCTCAGAGGTCCTGGTGAACATGCCCCCTGGGAACAGGGCACCTCTGAGCTCATCCAGCGCTTGGTGGAGCCACACTTCCCCACAGACCTTTCCTCTTTCTCTCCCCTTCCCAGCCCCAGAGGCTGTGCCCCAGGACTGAGCGAAAAGAGAATGGAGTAGAAGTGCGGAAATAAGTCGTCACCCCCCACCGGGTGCCAGTTTCTTCACACCCCTCCAAACCAACGAGGGCAGGATCAATCACCATGGTGACCCCACCTTCATAACTGGAACGAGCACCATCCTGCCACCGCGACGGGAAGGAAAGGTGTGCAAACTCACCAGGGACCGACCAACCCACCAAACGCTCAAAACGCCAGGCGGCACCCAGCAGGAAGAGAATGGCCAAGTGACTCTCAGAGGTGAAGTTGTACAAGCCCCCTGGGAACAGGGTGCCAGGGAGTGGCACCCTGGGCTTGGCGGAGCCTCACTTGCCCACCAAACTTTCCTTTCTCTCTTCACTTCACGACACCACCCAGCCCTGGATGCTGTGCCCTGGGCGGAGTTGAAAAGAGGATAGAGAAGAAGTGCGGGAAAGGGTCGTGACCACCCACAGGGTCCCAGATTCTCCATGCCCCTCCAAGCCAAAGAGGGGAGGATCAAACGCCATGGCGAACCCAAGCTTCGTAACAGGAACCAGCACCGCTCTGCAACCGCGATGGGTAGGCCCGGGAGACCGGCCAGAGACTGACCTCATCCCCCAGCCGGCCCCCCATTGGGCCATGCCCAGCAGGAAGACAGGGGCCAAGTGACTCTCAGAGGTCAGTTTGGATAGAGCCATGGGAACAGGGCGCCTCTGAGCGCATCCCAGGCTTGGCGGAGCAAACCTTCCCCACCGACCTATCCTCTCTCTCTCCTGTTCCCGACCCTTCCCAACCCAGAGGCTGTGTCCCAGGGCTGAGTGAAAAGAGGATGGAGTAGAAGTGCGGGAAAGGGTCGCAACCCCCAACCAGGTGCCGACTTCTTCACACCCCTCCAAACCAACGCGGGCAGGGTCAATCACCACGGTTACCCCACCTTCATAACGGGAACGAGCACCCACCTGCCCACGCGATGGGAAGTAAAAGCGTGCGATAACCGCCAGGGACCGAACGCTCCCCACACCCTGCCAACCGACGGGCAGCTCCCAACAGGAAGAAAGGGGCCAAGTGATCTCGGAGGTCACGTTGAACCCCATTTTGTAACGGTAATGAACACCCTCCTACCCCCACGTTGGCAAGGAAAGTCACGCAAGACCCGCCAGGTCCTGTCTTTCATCCCCACCCAATCCCCTGCCGGTCGGCGGCGGGCAGGAAGAAAGGGGCCAAGTGACTCTCAGAGGTGAAGTTGGACAAGCCCCCTGGCAACAGGGCGCCACGGAGTGCATCCACTGCCTTGGTGGAGCAATCTTTCCCCACCACCTTTCCTCTCTCTCTCCCTTTCTCAACACCAGTCCAGCCCCAGAGCCTGTGCCCAGGGCTGGCTGAGTGAAAAGAGGATGGAGTAGAAGTGCAGGGAAAGTGTCGTCACCCCCCACCAGGTGCCGGCATCTCCCCGCACGTCCAAGCCAACAATGGCAGGATCAACCACCACGGCGACACCCCCTTCATAAAGGGAAAGAGCACCCTCCTGCCACCGCGATGGGAAGGAACGGATGCGAGACCTGCCAGAGACCGACCTCCCCCCCACCCCGACCCGTGCCAGGCAGCGGATACCATGAATAGAGGGTCAAGTGACTCTCGGAGGACCCGATGGACACCCCCTGGGGTATCAGGCGCCATGGAGCGGCACTCTGATATTGGCGGAGCAACCCTTCCACACCAACCTTTCCTCTCTCTCTCCCCTTCTAAACCCCGTCCCAGCCCAGGAGACTGTGCCCCAGGGTGGATTGCAAAGAGAATGGAGAACAAGTGCGGTAAGGGGTCGTCACCACCCACCGGCTTCTGGATTTTCCTCGGTCCTCCAAGCCAAAGAGTGCAGGATCAACCACCACGGCAACCCCCCACTTTGTAACGGAAATAGCACACTCCTGCCTCTGCGACGGGAACGAAAGGCACATGAGAACCGCCTGGATCCAATCTCCCCCCCCAAAACCGCCCCTGTAGAGCTGCGCCAGCAGGAAGAGAGGGGCCAAGCGAGGCTCGGAGGTCCTGGTGGACACGCCCCCTGGGAACAGGGCGCCGTGCAGCGGCCCCCCCGGCCTTCACGTAACAACCCTTCCCCACCGATCTTTCTTATCTCTCACCCTTCCCGAATCTTCCCAGCCCCGGTGGCTGTGCCCCCAGGCGGAATGTTAAAGAAGATGGAGAAGAAGTGCGGGAAAAGGTCGTCACCGCCGACCAGCTGCCGGCTTCTCCAAGCGCCTACAATCCAAGGAGGGCAGGATCAACTACCACGGTGACACTCCATTTCTAACGGGAATGAGCACCTTCCTGCCCCTTTGATGGTAAGGAAAGGCACGCGATATACGCCAGGGACCGATCTCCCCCCAAAAACGCCCCCTGTCGGGCGGCAACAACAGGAAGAGAGGGGCAAAGCGATGTTCAGAGGTCCCGGTGGACACGCCCACTGGGGACAGGGTGACTGTAAGCGCATCCAGGGCTTGGCGGAGCAACCCTTCCCCACCGAACTTTCCTCTCTCTCTCCCCTTCCCGACTCTTCCCAGCCCCGGAGGCTGTGCCCCCAGGCTGAGTGAAAAGAGGATGGAGTAGAAGAGCGGGAAAGGGTCATCACCGCCCACTGGGTGCCGGTTTCATCAAAGCCCTCCAAACCAACGAGGGCGGGATCAATCACCTTGGTGAGCCCTCTTCATAACTGGAACAAGTACCCTCCTGCCACCGCGACGGGAAGGAAAGGCGTGCGAGACCCGCCAGGGACCAACCTCCCCCCTCATCCGGGGCCCGGCTGGGCGGCACCTATCAGGAAGAGATGGACCAAGTGACTTTCGGAGGTCAAGTTGGACAAGCCCCCTGGGAACAGGGTGCCAGAGAACGGCACCTCGGGCTTGGCGTAGAAACACTTCTCCACCGAACTTTCCTCTCTCTCTCCCCTTCCCGACTCCACCGAGACCTGCCGGCTGTGCCCCCGATAGGAGTGGAAAAGAGGATGGAGAAGAAGTGCAGGAAAGGGTCATCAACGCATACAGGGTGCAGGATTCTCCCCGCAACTCCAAGCCAACGAGAGCAGGATCAACCACCACGGCGAACCCCCACTTTTTAACGGAATCAGCACCCTCCTCCCCCCGCGACTGGAAGGAAAAGCACACGAGACCCGCCACGGACCAACCTCCCCACCCACACCGCCCCCCACCATGTGGCGGCCAGCAGGAAGAAAGGTTCCAAGTGATTCTCGGTGGTCCTGATCTTAAAGCCCCCTGGGAAAAAGTTGCTGTGGAGCGGCCCCCCGGGTTTGGCGGAGCAACCCTTCCCCATCCACCTTTCCACTCTCTCTCCCATTCCCGACCCCATCCCAGCCTCCAGAGGCTGTGCACCCGGGCGGAATGTTAAAGAGGATGAAGAAGAAATGCAGGAAAGGGTCGTCACCGCCCACAGGTTGCTGGCTTCTCCATGCCCCAACAAGCCGAGGAAGGGAGGATCAACCAGAACGGCAAACCCCACGTCGTAACATGAAAGACCAGCCTCCTCTCACCGGGACGGAAAGGAAAGGCGTGGGAGACTCGTCAGGGACCAACCTCTTAGACCAACCCGCCCCACGCCCAGTGGCGGTCAGCAGGAAGAGAGGGGCCAAGTAACTCTCGGAGGTCACGTTAAACACGCGCCTTAGGAACAGGGCGCCACGAAGCGGCACCCCGTTCTTGGTGGAGCAACACTTCCCCACTGAACTTTCCTCTTTCTCTCCCCTTCCCGACCCAGTCCCAGCCCCGGAGTCTGTGCCCCAGGGCTGAGTGAAAAGAGGATGGAGTAGAAGTGCAGGGAAAGTGTTGTCATCCCAACCAGTTGCCGGAGTCTCCCTGCCCCTCCAAGCCAACAAGGGCAGGATCAACCACCAAGGCGGCACCCCATTCGTAGCAGAAACCAGCACCCTACCCCACCGACCTTTCCTCTCTCTCTCCCCTTCCCGACCCTTCCCAGCCCCGGAGGCTGTGCCCCTGGGCGGAGTGAAAAGAGGATGGAGTAGAAGAGCGGGAAAGGGTGAATCCTGAGCACTGGTTGCCGGTTTCTTCAAAACCCTCCAAAACAAGGAGGGCAGGATCAATCACCAAGGTGAATCCCCTTCTTAACGGGAAGGAACACCCTCCTGGACCCGTGACTGGAAGGAAAGGCGTGCGAGACCTGCTATGCACAGACCTACCCCCCATTCCGGCCCCCTGCCGGCAGCGCCCAGCAGGAAGAGAGGGGCCAAGTGACTCTCAGAGGTCACATTGGACACACCCACTAGGAACAGGGTGTCAGGGAACTGCACCCTGTGCTTGGCAGAGCAACACTTCCCCACCGACCTTTCCTCTCTCTCTCCCCTTCCTGATACCTCCCAGACCTGGAGGCTACGCCTATGGACGGAGTGGAAAGCAGGATGGAGAAGAAGCGTGGGAAAGGGTTGTCACCGACCACAGTGTGTGAAAGGGTTGTCCGTCTTCTCCCCACCCCTCCAAGCCCAGGAGGGCAGGATCAATCATCACGGCGACACTCCACTTTGTAACGGGAATGAGCACTTTCCTGCCCCTCTGATGGGAAGGAAAGGCAAGCGAGTCCCGCCAGGGACCGATCTCTCCCCGAAACCGCCCCCTGTTGGGTGGCGCCAACAAGAAGAGAGAGGCAAAGCGATGCTGGTAGGTTCCAGTGGACACGCCCACTTGGGACAGGGCACCTGTGAGCGCATCCAGGGCTGGCGGAGCAACCCTTCCCCACCGACCTTTCCTCTCTCTCTCCCCTTCCAGAATCTTCCCAGCCCCACTGGCTGTGACCCTGTGCAGAGTGAATACAGGATGGAGTAGAAGAGTGGGAAAGGGTCATCACCGCCCACGGGTGCCGGTTTCTTCAAAGCCCTCCAAACCAACGAGGGCAGGATCAATCACCGTGGTGAGCCCCCTTCATAAGGGGAAAAAGCACCTTCCTGCCACTGCGACGGAAAGGAAAGGCGTTCAAGACCCGCTAGGGACCAAACTCCCCCCTCATCCAGTGCCCCGCTGGGCGGTGCCTATCAGGAAGAGATGGACCAAGTGACTTTCAGAGGTCAAGTTGTACAAGCCCCCTGGGAACAGGGTGCCAGGGAACGGCACCCCGGGCTTGGTGGAGCAACACTTCTCCACCGAACTTTCCTCTCTCTCTCCTCTTGCCAACTACTCCGAGCCTTGCAAGCTGTGCCCCCGAGCGGAGTGGAAAAGAGGATTGAGAAAAAGTGCATGAAAGGGTCATCACCGCCCACAGGGTGTTGGCTTCTCCCCGCCCCTCCAAGCCAACGAGGGCAGGATCAATCCCAAGGTGAACCCCCTTCTTAACGGGAACGAGCACCCTCCTGGTGCCGCGACGGGAAGGAAAGGCGTGCGAGACCCGCTAAGGACCAACTTATACCCCATCCAGCCCCGAGGCGGCCTCGCCCAAGAGGAAGAGTGGGGCCAAGAAAATCTTAGAGGTCAAGTTGGACACGACCCCTGGGAACAGGGTGCCAGGGAGCGGCACCCCGGCCTTGGCGGAGCAACATTTCCCCTCTGAACTTTCCTCTCTCTACCCTTCTCGACCTCGTCCCAGCCCTGGAGGCTGTCCCCTGGGTGAGGGGAAAAGAGAATGGAGAAGAAATACGGGATAGGGTCGCCACTGTCCACAGGGTGCCGGCTTCACCCCGCCCCTCCAAGTAGGAGAGGGCAGGAGCAACCACCACGATGTACCCCACTTTGAATTAGGAATGAGCACCCTCATCCCCCCGCGACGTGAAGGAAAGGTGCGCGAGACCCGCCAGGGCCTGACCTCGAACCCCACCCCATCCCCTGCCTGTCGGCGGCGGGCATGAAGAGAGGGGCCAAGCGAGGCTCGGAGGTCCTGGTGGACACGCTCCCTGGGAACAGTGCACCATGCAGCGGCCCCACGGGCCAGCGTAGCAACCCTTCCCCACCAACATTTCCTCGCTCTCTCCCCTTCAGGACACCTCCCAGCCCTGGAGGCTGTGCCCTCGGTCGGAGTGGATAATAGGATAGAGAAGAAGTGTGGGAAAGGGTCGTCACCACCCACAGGGTGCCGGCTTCTCCATGCCGCTCCAAGCCGAGGAGGGGAGGATCAAACACCATGGCGACCTCCAGCTTCGTAACGGGAACCAGCACCCTTCTGCCCCAGCGATGGTAAGGCCCGAGAGACCAGCCAGGGACTGACCTCACCCCCCAGCCGGCACCCCGCTGGGTGGCGCCCAGCAGGAAGAGAGGGGCCAAGTGACTCTCAGAGGTCATGTTGGACAGGAACATTGGGAAGAGGCCGCTTCTGAGCGCATCCCAGGCTTGGCAGAGCAACCCTTCCCCACAGACCTTTACTCTCTCTCTCACCTTCCCGACCTCGTCCCAGCCGTGGAGGCTGTAGCCCGGGTGGAGTGAAAAAGAGGATGGAGAAGAAGTGGGGGAAAGGGACATCACTGCCCACCGGGTGCCGGCTTCTCCCTGCCCCTCCAAGCAGAGGAGTGCAGGATCAACCACCACGGCGACCACCCACTTCATAACAGGAACGAGCAACCTCCTCCAACCGCGATGGAAAGGAAAGGCGTGGGAGACTCACCAGGGACCGACCTCCCAGCCCAACCCGCCCCACTCCGGGTGGCGGACAGCAGGAAGAGAGGGGCAAAGTGACTCTCTGAGGTCACGTTAGACACACCCCTTGGGAACAGGGCGCAAGGAGCGGCAGCCTGGGCTTGGCGGACCAACACTTCCCCACCGAACTTTCCTCTTTCTTTCCCATTCCCGACCCCGTCCCAGCCTCTGAGACTGTGCCCCGGGGCGGAGTGGAAAATAGGATGGAGAAGAAGTGGGAGAAAGGGTCGTCACCACCCACAGGGTGCCGGCATCACCCCGCCCTTGAAGCCGAAGAGGACAGGAGCAACCAACACGGCCATGCCCCACTTTGTAACGGGAATGAGCACCCTCCTCCTCCTGCATTTGGAAGGAAAGTCACGCGAGACCCGCCAGGGCCCAACTTCCATCCCCACCCAATCATCTGCAGTTCCGCAGCGGGCAGGAAGAGAGGGCCAAAGCAAGGCTCGGAGGTCCTGTTGGACATGTCCCCTGGGAACATGGCACCACTGAGCGCATTCAGGGCTTGGTGGAGCAACCCTTCCCCAACGACCTTTCCTTTCTTTCTCCCCTTCCCAGCACTGGAGACTGTGCCCCAGGGCTGAGTGAAAAGAGGATGCAGAAGTGCGGGAATAAGTGGTCACTCCCCACCAGGTGCCGGTTTCTTCACACCACTCCAAACCAATGAGGGCAGGATCAATCACCATGGTGACACCCCCTTCGTAACTAGAACGAGCACCATCCTGCCACCGCGTTGGGAAGGAAAGGGGTGCAAGACAAGCTAGGGACCAACCTCCCCCGCATCCGGCCCCCACCCGGCGTCGCCCAACAGGAAGAGTGGAGCCAAGTAACTCTCAGAGGTCAAGTTGGACATGCCCCCTGGGAACAGTGTGCCAGGGAGCGGCACCCTGCCCTTGGCGGAGCAACTCTTCCCCTCTGACCTTTCCTCTCTCTACCCTTCCCAAACCCGTCCCAGCCCCGGAGGCAGTGCCCCAGGGTGGATTGGAACAGAGGATGGAGAAAAAGTGCGGAAAAGGGTCGTCAACGCACACAGGGTGCCGCCTTCACCCTGCCCCTCCAAGCCGGAGAGGGCAGGAGCAACCACCAAGATGTACCCCACTTTGTAATAGGAATGAGCACCATCCTACCCCCGCCACATGAAGGAAAGGCGCGTGAGACACGCCAGGGCCTGACCTCGAACCCCACCCCATCCCCTGCCTGTCGGCGGCAGGCATGAAGAGATGGGCCAAGCGAGGCTTGGATGTCCTGGTGGACACGCCCCCTGGGAACAGGGCACCCTGCAGCGGCCCCCCGGGCTTCGCGTAGCAACCCTTCCCCACCGATCTTTTTCCCTCTCTCCCATTCCAGAACCCGTCCCAGCCCTGGAGGCTGTGCACCCGGTCGGAATGTTAAAGAAGATGGAGAAGAAGTGAGGGAAATGATGGTCACCGCCCACCGGCTGCCGGCTTAACCAAGCCACTCCAATCAAAGGAGGGCTGGATCAACTACCACGGCGACAATCCACTTTGTAATGGGAATGAGCAACTTACTGCCTCCGTGAAGGAAAGAAGGACACGAAAGACCCGCCAGGGACGGTTTTCCCCATCAACCACCCCCGTCAGTCGGTGCTAACAGGAAGAGAGTTGCAAAGCGATGCTGGGAGGTCCTGGTGGACACGCCTCCTGGGGACAGGGCGTCTCTGAGCGCATCCAGATCTTGGCGGAGCGACCCTGACCACTGACCTTTCCTCTCTCTCTCTCTTTCCCGACACTTCCCAGCCCCGGAGGTTGTGACCCCAGGATGAGTGAAAATAGGATGGAGTAGAAGTGCGGGAAAAAGTCGTCACCCCACACAGGGTGCCGGTTTCTTCACACCCCTCCAAACCAACAAGGGCAGAATCAATCACCATGGTTACCCTCCTTCTAATTGGAACGAGCACCCTCCTGCCACCGTGACAGGAAGGAAAGGCGTGCGAGACCCGGCAGGGACCGAACTCCCCCCTTACCCGGCCCCCCGCCTGGTGGTGCCCAGCAGGAAGAGAGGGGCCAAGTGAATCTCCTAGGTCAAGTTGGACAAGCCCCCTGGGAACAGGGTGTCAGGGAACGCACCCTTGGCGGAGCAACACTCCCCACCGACCTTCCCTCTCTCTCTCCCCTTCCCGAAACCGCGGATCCCTGGAGGCTGTGCCCCCTGGCCCAGTGTAAAAGAGGATGGGGAAGAAGTACAGGAAAGGGTCGTCACCACCTACAGTGTGCCGGCTTCAGCCCGCCCCTCGAAGGCGAAGATGGCAGGAGCAACCAACACGGCGACACCCCATTTTGTAACGGGAATGAGCACCCTCCTCCCCCAGTGCTGGGCAGGAAAGTCACGCGAGACCGGACAGGGCCCTTCTTCCATCCCCACCCAATGCCCTGCCGGTCAGCGGCGGGCAGGAAGAGAGGGGCAAAGTGAGGTTCGGAGGTCCTGGTGGACATGCCCCCTGGGAACAGGGCACCGCTGAGCGCATCCAGGGCTTGGTGGAGCAACCCTTCCCCACCGACCTTTCCTCTCTCTCCCCTTCCCAGCCCCGGAGGCTGTGCCCCAGGGCTGAGTGAAAGAGGGTGGATTAGAAGTGCGGGAATCAGTCGAAACCCCCACCGGGTGCCGGTTTCTTCACACCCCTCCAAACCAACGAGGGCAGGATCAATCACCATGGTGACACCCCCTTCATAACTGGAAAAAGTAACATCCTGTAACTGCGACAGGAAGGAAAGGTGTGCAAGACCCGCCAGAGACCGACCACCCCCCAAACACGACATCCACCGGGCGGCGCCCAGCAGGAAGAGAGGGGCCAAGTAACTCTAGGAGGTCAGGTTAGACACGTCCCCTAGGAACAGGGCACCATAGAGCGGCACCCCGGGCTTGGTGGAGCAACAATTCTCCACCGAACTTTCCTCTTTCTCTCCCCTTCCCGACTCCACCGAGCCCTGCAGGCTGTGCCTCCGAGCGGAGTGGAAAAGAGGATGGAGAAGAAGTGCAGGAAAGGGTCATCACTGCCCACAGGGTGCCGGCTTCTCCCCGCCCCTCCAAGCCAACGAGGACATGATCAACCACCACTGTGAACCCCAACTTTTTAACAGGATGAGCACCCTCCTCCCCCCGCGACAGGAAGGAAAAGCACGCGAGACCCGCCACGGACCAAATTCCCCATCCAACTGCCCCCCACCGTGTGGCGGCCAGCAGGACGTGAGGGGCCAAGTGATTTTCGGAGGTCCCGGTGTGCACGCCCCCTGGGAATAAGGCACTGTGGAGCGGTCCCCTGGGTGTGGCGGAGCAACCCTTCCCCACCGACCTTTCCTCTCTCTTCGATTCCCAACCCCGTCCCAGCCCCGGAGACTGTGCACCCAGGCGGAATGTTAAAGAGGATGGAGAAGAAGTGCAGGAAAGGGTCGTCACTGCACTCAGGGTGCCTGCTTCTCCCCACCCCTCCAAGCCAACGAGGGCAGGATCAACCACCACTTTGACAACTCACTTTGTAACAGGATGAGCAATCTCCTTCCCCAGCAACAGGAAGGAAAAGCACCCAAGACCTGCCACGGACACACCTCCCTCACACACCGCCCCCTCCGGGTGGAGGCCAGCAGGAATAAAGGGGCCAAGTGAATCTCGGAGGTCTCGGTGGACACTAACACTGGGAAAAAGGCGCTGTGGAGCAGCCCCCCGGGTTTGGCGGAGCAACTCTTCCCCACCGACCTTTCCTCTCTCTCTCCTGTTCCCGAACCTTCACAGCCCTGGAGTCTGTGTCCCCAGGCTGAGTGAAATGAGAATGGAGTAGAAGTGCGGGAAAGAGTCGTCACCCCCAACCGGGTGCCAGCTTCTTCACACCCCTCCAAACCAAAGAGGGCAGGATCAATCACCAAGGTGAACCCCCTTCTTAACGGGAATGAGCACCCTCCTTGACCCGTGACGGGAAGGAAAGGTGTTAAAGACCCGCTAGGGACCGACCACCCCCCATCCGGCCAACAACTGGTGTCGCCCAACAGGAAGAGTTGGGCCAAATAACTCTCAGAGGTCAAGTTGAACACGCCCCCTGGGAACAGGGTTCCAGGGAGCGGCACCACGGCCTTGGAGAGCAACACTTCCCCTTTGACCTTTCCTCTCTCTCCCATTCCAGACCCTGTCCCAGCCCCGGAGGCTGTGCACCACGGCGACCCCCCATTCGTAATGGAAACGAGCACCCACCTGGCTGCGCGATGGGAAGGAGAGCAGTGCGAATCCGGCCAGAGACCGACCTCACCCCTTCCCCGCCCAATTCCCAGCGGCGGACAACAAGAAGAGAGGGGTCAAGTGACTCTCAGAGGTCCTGGTGGACACGCCCCCTGGGAAAAAGGCGCTGTGAAGTAGCCCACCGGATTTGGCGGAGCAACCATTCCCCACCAACCTTTCCTTTCTCTCTCCCCTTCCTGACCCTGCCCAGCACTGGAGGTTGTGCCCCCGGGCTGAGTGAAAAGTGGATGGAGTAGAAGTGCGGGAAAGGGTCATCACCTCCAACCAGGTGCCGGCTTCTTCACACCCCTCCAAACGAAAGAGGGCAGGATCCATCACCACGGTGAACACCCTTCATAATGGGAATGAGCACCCTCCTGGACACGCGAATGAAAGAAAAAGCGTGTGAGATCCGCTAGGGACCGACCTCCACCCATCTGGCCCCCAGCGGGCGTCGCTCAACATGAAGAGTGGGGCCAAGTAACTCTCAGAGGTCAAGATGGACACACCCCCTGGGAACAGGGTGCCAGGGAGCGGCACCCCCGCCTTGGCGGAGCAACACTTCCCCTCTGACCTTTCCTCTCTCTACCCTTCTCAACCCCGTCCCAGCCCCGGAGGCTGTGCCCCAGGGTGGATTGGAACACATTTTGGGAACAAGTGCGGGAAAGGATTGTCACCGCCCACAGGGTGCCCGCTTCACCCCGCCCCTCCAAGACGGAGACGGCAGGAGCAACCACTATGATGTACCCCATTTTGTAATAGGAATGAGCACACACCTCCCCCCGTGACGTGATGTAAAGGCGCGTGATATTCACCAGGGCCTGACCTCGAACCCCACCCCATCCATTGCCTGTCGGCGGTGGGCATGAAGAAAGGGGCCAAGAGAGGCTTGGAGGTCCTGGTGGACAAGCACCCTGAGAACAGGGCGCCGTTCAGCAGCCCATCGGGCTTCGTGTAGCAGCCCTTCCCCACCGAACTTTCCTCTTTCGCTCCCCTTCTCAACTTTGTCCCAGCCCCGGAGGCTGTGCCCCAGGGCTAGGTGAAAAGAGGATGGAGTAGAAGTGCACGGAAAGTGTCGTCACCCACCACCAGGTGCCAGCGTCTCCCCGCGTGTCCAAGCAAACAAGGGCAGGATCAACCACCACGGCGACCACCCCTTCGTAAAGGGATCGTGCACTCTCCTGCAGCCGCGATGGGAAGGAAAGGATGCGAGACACGACAGAGACCAACCTCCCAACCACCCTGACCCATGTCGGGCGGCGGACAGCAGGAAGAGAGGGGCCAAGTGATTCTCGGAGGTCCCGATGGACACCCCCCCTGCGAAGCAGGCGCCAGGGAGTGGCACCCCGGCTTGTCGGAGCAACACTTCCCCACCAACCTATTCTCTCTCTCTCCCCTTCCCGCCCCGTCCCAGCTACGGAGGCTGTGCCCCAGGGTGGATTGTAAAAGAGGATGGAGAACAAGTGGGGGAAAGGGTCGTCACCGCCCACCGGCTGCCGGCTTCAACCCACCCCTCCAAGCCAAAGAGGGCAGGAGAAACCACCACAGAGGCACCCCACTTTGTAACGGGAAAGAGCACACTCCTGCTTCCGCGACGGGAAAGAAAGGCACGCAAGAACCACCAGGATCCGTTCTCCCCCCTAAACCTCCCCTGTCCGGCGGCGCCAGCAGGAAGAGAGGGGCAAAGTGATGCTGGGAGTTCCCGGTGGACAAGCACCCTGGGGACAGGGCACCTCTGAGCGCATCCAGGACTTGGCGGAGCGACCCTTTCCCACCAATCTTTCCTCTCTCTCTCTCTTTCCCAACCCTTCCCAGCCCCCGGAGGCTGTGCCCCCAGGCTGAGTGAAAATAGGATGGAGTAGAAGTGCGGTAAAGGGTCGTCACCCCCCACAGGGTGCCGGTTTCTTCACACCCCTCCAAACCAACGAAGGCAGAATCAATGACCATGTTGACCACCCTTCGTACCTGGAACAAGAACCCTCCTGCCACCTCAACCGGACGAAAAGGCGTTCGAGACCAGCCACAGACTGAACTCCCCCCTCATCCAGCCCCCCGCCAGGTGGTGCTCAGCAGGAAGAGAGGGGCCAAGTGAATCTCCGCGGTCAAGTAGGACAGGCCCCTGGGAACAGGGTGCCAGGGAACGGCACCTCGGGATGACGGAGCAAAACTCCCCACCGACCTTTCCTTTCTCTCTCCCGTTCCCGACTCCTCGGAGCCCTGGAGGCTGTGACCCCAGGCCCAGTGGATGAGGATGGAGAAGAAGTGCAGGAAAGGGTCGAAACCGCCCACAGAGTGCCGGGTTCTCCGCGCCCCTCCAAGCCAACGAGGGCAGGATCAACCACCACTGACACCCCACTTTGTAAAGGGATGAGCACCCTCCTCCCCCCGCAACAGGAAGGAAAAGCACGCGAGACCTACAAGGACCAACCTCCCCACCCACACCGCCTACCTCCGGGTGGAGGCCACCAGGAACAGAGGGGCCAAGTGAATCTCGGAGGTCCTGGTGGACATGCCCCCTGGGAAAAAGGCGCTGTGGAGCGGCCCCCCGGGTTTGGCGGAGCAACACTTCCCCACCGACCTTTCCTCTCTCTCCCATTACCGACCCCGTTCCAGGCCGGAGGCTGTGCACCCGGGCGGAGTGAAAATAGGATGGAGTACAAGAGCGGGAATAAGTCATCAACCCCCACCGGGTGCCGGTTTCTTCACACCCCTCCAAACCAATGAGGGCAGGATCAATCACCATGGTGACACCCTCTTCATAACGAGAACGAGCACCATCCTGCCACCGAGACGGGAAGGAAAGGGGTGCAATACCCGCCAGGGACCGACCACCCCCCCAAACCCGCCAACCCGCCCGTCGGTGCCCAGCAGGAAGAGAAGGGCCAAGTGACTCTCAGAGGTGAAGTTGGACTAGCCCCCTGGGAACAGGGTGCCAGGAAGTGGCCCCCTGGTCTTGGCGGAGCAACACTTCCCCACTGACCTTTCCTCTCTCTCCCATTCCCGACCCTGTCCCAGCCCTGGAGACTGTGCACCTGGGCGGAATGTTAAAGAGGATGGAGAAGAAGTGCAGGAAAGGTTCATCACCGCCCACAGGGTGCTGGCTTATCCCCGCCCCTCCAAGCCAACGAGGGCAGGATCAACCACCACGGTGACACCCCTCTTTGTAACGGGATGAGCACCCTCCTCCCCCAGCAACAGGAAGGAAAAGAACGCAGGACCCACCACGGACACACCTCCTCCCACACACCGCCCCCTCGGGTGGAGGCCATCAGGAATAAAGGGGCCTAGTGAACCTCAGAGGTACCGGTGGAAACTCCCCCTGGGTAAAATGCGCTGTGAAGCGGCCACCCGGGTTTGGCGGAGCAACCCTTCCCCACCGACCTTTCCGCTCTCTCTCCTGTTCCCGACCCTTCACAGCACTGGAGGCTGTGTCCCCAGGCTGAGTGAAATGAGGATGGAGTAGAAGTGCAGGAAAGAGTCGTCACCCCTAACCGGGTGCCGGCTTCTTCACAACCCTCCAAACCAAGGAGGGAAGGATCAATCACCAAGGTGAACCCCCTTCTTAACTGGAATGAGCACCCTCCTGGACCCGCGACGGGAAGGAAAGCATTCGAGACCCGCTAGGGACCGACCTCCCCCCCATCTGGCCACCAGCCAGCATCACCCTACATTAAGAGTGGGGCCAAATAAATCTCAGAGGTCAAGTTGGACACGCCCCCTGGGAACAGGGTTCCAGGGAGTGGTACCACGGCCCTGACGGAGCAACACTTCCCCTTTGACCTTTCCTCTCTCTCCCATTCCAGACCCAGTCCCAGCCCCGGAGGCTGTGCACCACGTTGACCCCCCATTCGTAATGGAAACAAGCACCCACCTGCCCCTGCGATGGGAAGGAGAGCAGTACGAATCCGGCCAGAGACCGACCTAACCCATTCCCCGCCCAATGCCCGGCCGCAGACAGCAGGAAGAGAAGGGTCAAGTGACTCTCAGAGGTCCCGGGGGACACGCCCCCTGGGAAAAAGGCGCTGTGAAGCAGCCCACCGTACTTGGTGGAGAAAGCCTTCCCCACTGCCTTTTTCTTTCTATCTCCCCTTCCCGACCCTGCCCAGCCCCGGAGGTTGTGTCCCCAGGCTGAGTGAAAAGAGGATGGAGTAGAAGAGCAGGGAAGGGTCGTCACCCCCAACCAGGTGCCAGCTTCTTCACTCCCATCCAAACGAAAGAGGGCAGGATCAATCACCACGGTGAACACCCTTCATAACGGGAATGAGCACCCTCATGGACCCGCGATTGGAAGGAAAGGCATGCGAGACCCGCTAGGGACCGACCTCCCCCTCACCCGTCTGCCAGCTGGCGTCGCCCAACAGGAAGAGTGGGGCCAAGTAACTCTCAGAGGTCAAGATGAGCACGCCCCCTGGGAACAGGGTGCCAGGGAGTGGCACTCCCGCGTCATCAGAGCAACACTTCCCCTCTGACCTTTCCTCTCTCTACCCTTCCCAACCCCGTCCCAGCCCCGGAGGCTGGGCCCCAGGGTGGATTGGAACAGAGGATTGGGAACAAATGCGGGAAAGGATTGTCACCGCCCACAGGGTGCCCGCTTCACCCCGCCCCCAAACCGAGGATGGGAGGATCAAACATCATGGTGACCCACAGCTTCGTAAGAGGAACCAGCACCCTTCTGCCCCTGCGACAGGAAGGCCCGTGAGAACGGTCAGGGACCGACCTCACCCCCAAGCTGGCCCCCCCTGGGCGGCGGACAGCAGGAGAAGAGGGGCCAAGTGACTCTCCGAGGTCACGTTAGACACGCCCCTAGGAACAGGGCGCCAGGGAGCAGCACCCTGCGCTTTGCGGAGGAACACTTCCCCACCGAACTTTCCTCTTTCTCTCCCCTTACCGACCCCGTCCCAGACCTGGAATGAAAAGAGAAAGGAGTAGAAGTGCAGGGAAAGTGTCGCCATCCCCAACCAGGTGACTGAGTCTCACCGCACCTCCAAGCCAACGAGGGCAGGAACAACCACCACGGTGACCCCGCATTCATAATGGAAACCAGCACCCACCTGCCCCCGCGATGGGAAGGGGAGCAGTGCGAGTCCGGCCAGAGACTGACCTCCTCCCTACCTCGCCCCATGCCGGGCGGCGGATAGCAGGAAGAGAGGGGCCAAGTGATTCTCGGAGGTCCTGATGGACACCCCTCTGGGAACCGGGCGCCACGGAGCGGCCCCCCGGCTTTGCAGAGCAACCCTTCCCCACCAACCTATCCTTTCTCTCTACCCTTCCCGACCCCGTCCCAGCACCATAGGCTGTGCCCCAGGCTGGATTGGAAAAGAGGATGGAGAAGAAGTGCGGGAAAGAGTCTTAACCGCCCACAGGGTGCCGGCTTCACCCCACCCCTCCAAGACGAAGAGGGCATGAGACACCACCACGGCGACACTCCACTTTGTAACGGGAATGAGCACCCTCCTCACCCTGTGACAGGAAGGAAAGGCGCGCAAGACCCGCCAGGGCCTGACCTCCGCACCCATCCCGTACCTTGCCCATCAGTGGTGGGCAGGAAGAGAGGGGCCAAGCGAGGCTCGGAGGTCCTGATGTACACAAGCCCAAGGAACTGGACGCCGTGCAGCGGCCCCCTGGGCTTTGCGTAAGAACACTTTCCCACCGATCTTTCCTTTCTCTCTCCCATTCCCAACCCTGTACCAGCCAGGGAGGCTGTGCCCGAGGGTGGATTGGAGAAGAGGATGGAGAAGAAGTACGGGAATGAGTCGTCACCCCCCACCGGGTGCCGACTTCTTCACACCCCTCCAAACAAACTAGGGAAGGATCAATCAACATGGTGACACCCTCTTCATAACTGGAACAAGCACCATACTGCCACCGCGACTGGAAGGAAGGGCGTGCAAGACCCGCCAGGGACCGACCACCCCCCCAAACCCGGCAACCCGCCGGGCGGCGCTCAGCAGGAAGAGAGGGGCCAACTGACTCTCGGAGGTGAAGTTGGACAAGCCCCCTGGGAACAGGGTGCCAGGGAGCGGCACCCAGGGATTGGCGTAGCAACACTTCCCCACCAACCTTTCCTCTCTCTCTCCCCTTCAGGACACCTCCCAGCTCTGGAGGCTGTGTCCACAGGCGGAGTGGAAAAGAGGATGGAGAAGAAGTGCGGGAAAGGTTCGTCACCACCCACAGGGTGCTGGCTTCTCCATGCCCTTCCAAGCCGAGGAGGGGAGGATCAAACACCATGGTGACCCCCAGCTTCGTACCAGAACCCTTGTGCAACCGCGACGGGAAGGCCCGGGAGTCCAGCCAGGGACTAACCTCACCCCTGAGGCGGGCCCCCGCTGGGCGGCACCCAGCAGGATGTGAGGGTCCAAGTGACTCTCAGAGCTCACGTTGGACACAAAACCTGGGAACAGGGCACCTCTGAGCGCATCCTGGGCTTGGCGGAGCAATACTTCCTCACCGAACTTTGCTGTTTCTCTCCCCTTCCCAAACCCGTCCCAGCCCCGGAAGGCTGTGCCCCAGGGCTGAGTGAAAAGAGGATGGAGTAGAAGTGCAGGGAAAGTGTCGTCATCCCCAACCAGGTGCCGGAGTCTCCCCGCGCCTCTAAGCCAACAAGGGCAGGATGAACCACCACGGCTACCCCCCATTCATAATGGAAACGAGCACCCACCTGCTCCCGCGATGGGAAGGAGAGCAGTGCGAGTCCGGACAGAGACCGACCTCGCCCCTACCCCGCCCCATGCCCGGTGGCGGACAGCAGGAAGAGAGGGGCCAAGTGACTCTCAGAGGTCCTGGTGGACACGCCCCCTGGGTAAACGGTGCTATGGAGCGGCCCCCCGGTCTTGGCAGAGCAACCCTTCCCCACCGACCTTTCCTCTCTCTCTCCCCTTCCCGACCCTTCCCAGCCCCGGAAGTTGTTCCCCCAGGCTGAGTGAAATGAGGATGGAGTAGAAGTGCGGGAAAGGATCGTCACCCCCAACCGGGTGCCGGCTTCTTCACACCCGTCCAAACCAAGGAGGGCAGGATCAATTACCAAGATGAACCCCCTTCTTAACGGAAACGAGCACCCTCCTGGACCCGCGACTGGAAGGAGAGGCGTGCGAGACCCGCTAGAGACCAAACCCCTCCTCAGGCCCCCCGCCGGTGGCGCCCAGCAGGAAGAGAGGGGCCAAGTGAGTCTCAGAGGTCACATTGGACTCACCCACTAGGAACAGGGTGCCAGGGAACGGCACCCTGTGCTTGGCAGAACAACACTTCCCCACCTACCTTTCCTCTCTCTCTATCCTTCATGATACCTCCCAGCCGTTGAGGCTGTGCCCACGGATGGAGTGGATAGCAGGATGGAGAAGTGTGGGAATGGGTCATCACCGACCACAGGGTGCCGGCTTCTCCCCGCCCCTCCAAGCTGAGGAGGGCAGGATCAACCACCATGGTGACCCCCAGCTTCATAACAGGAACCATCACCCTCCTGCCCCTGCGACGGAAAGGCCCGGAAGACCCGCCAGGGACCGAAATTTCCCCCCACACTGCTCCCCGCCTGGCGGCGCCACCAGAAAGAGAGGAGCAAAGCAATGCTAGGAGGTCCCATTGGACACGCACCCTGGGAACAGGGTGCTTTTGAGTGCATGTGGGCTTGGCGGAGAAGCCCTTCCCCACCGACCTTTACTCTCTCTCTTGTACCTTCCCGACCGCGTCCCAGCCCTGAAGGATGTGCCCCCAGGCGGAGTGAAATGAGGATGGAGTAGAAGTGCGGGAAAGGGTTGCCACCCCCAACCGGGTGCTAGCTTTTAACACCCCTCCAAACGAAAGAGGGCAGGATAAATCACCATGGTGAATCCCCTTCATAACGGGAGCGAGCACTCTCCTGTACTCACGACGGGAAGGAAATGTGTGCGAGACCCGTTAGGGACCGACCTGAACCCCATCCAGCCCTGAGCCGGCGTCGCCCAACATGAAGAGTGGTGCCAAGTAACTCTTAGGGGTCAAGTTGGACATGCCCCCTGGGAAATGGGCGCCAGGAAGCGGCACCCCAGCCTTGACAGAGCAGCACTTCCCCTCTGACCCTTCCTTTCTCTACCCTTCCCAACCCCATCCCAACCCCACAGGCAGGGCACCCAGGCGGAATGTTAAAGAAGATGGAGAAGAAGTGTGGGAAAAGATGGTCACCACCCACCGGGTGTCAGCTTCTCCCCACCCCTCCATGCGGAGGAGTGCAGGGTCAACATCCACTGCAACACCACACTTCCTAACAGGAATGAGCAGCCACCTCTCCCTGCGACATAAAGGAAAGGCATGGGAGTCCCGCCAGGGACCCAACTCCCAGCCCTCCCCGCTCCCCGCTGGGCGGCGGAGAGCAGGAGAAGAGGGGCCAAGTGACTTTCGCAGGTCACTTTAGACACGCCCCCTAGGAACAGGGCGCCAGGGAGCGGCACACCGTGCTTAGCGGAGCAACATTTCCCCAGCGCCCTTTCCTCTTTCTCTCCCCTTCCCGACTCCTCCCAGCCCTGGAGGCTGTGCCCCCAGGGGAGTGGAAAAGAGGATGGAAAAGAAGTGCAGGAAAGGGTCGTCACCGCCCACAGGGTGCCAGCTGCTCCCCGCCCCTCCAAGCCAAGGACGGCAGGATCAACCACCACTGTGACCCCCAAATTTTTAGGGGATGAGCACCCTCCTCCCCCCATGACGGGAAGGAAAAGCAAGCAAGACCCATCACGTACCGACCTCCCAACCCAAACCGCCCCTCGCTGGGTGGTGGCCAACAGGAAGATAGTGGCCAAGTGACTCTCGGAGGTCCCGGTGGACAGGACCCCTGGGAAAAAGGCACTGTGGAGGGGCTCCCCGGGCTTTACGGAGCAACCCTTCCCCACCGACCTTTCCTCTCTCTCTCCCCTTCCTGACCCTGGCCAGCCACGGAGGTTGTGCCCCCATGCTGAGTGAAAAGAGTTTGGAGTAGAAGTGTGGAAAAGGGCCGTCACCCACAACAGTGTGCCGGCTTTTTCACACCCCTCCAAACGAAAGAGGGCAGGATCAATCACCACGGTGAAACCCCTTCATAACAGGAATGAGCACCCTCGTGGACCCGCGATGGGAAGGAAAGGCGAGTGAGACCCGCTAGGGACCGACCTCTCCCCCATCTGGCCCCCAGCCGGCTTCGCCCAAAAGGAAGAGTGGGGCCAAGTAAATCTCAGAGGTCAAGTTGGACACGCCCCCTGGGAACAGGGTGCCAGGGAGCGGCACCCCGGCCTTGGCGGAGCAGCACTTCCCCTCTGACCTTTCCTCTCTCTCCCCTACCCAACCCCGTCCCAGGCCTGGAGGCTGTGCCCCAGTGTGGATTGGAAAAGAGGATGGAGCACAAGTGCGGGAAAGGGTCGTCACCGTCCACAAGCTGCCAGAGTCTCCTCGGCCCTCCAAGCCAATGAGGGCAAGATCATACACCATGGCCACCCCCCACTTTGTAACGGGAAAGAGCACACTGCTGCCTAGCGATGGGAAAGAAGGCAAGCGAGACCCGCCAGGGACCGATCTCCCCACCAAACCGCCCCCTGTCGTGCGACACCAACAGGATGAGAGGGGCAAAGCGATGCTGGCAGGTCCCAGTGGACACACCCACTGGGGACAGGGCGCCTGTGAGCACATCCAGGGCTTAGCGGAGCAAACCTTCCCCACCGACCTTTCCTCTCTCTCTCCCCTTCCCGACTCTTCCCAGCCCCGGTGGCTGTGGCCCCGGGCAGAGTGAAAAGAGGATGGAGTAGAAGAGCGGGAAAGGGTCATCACCGCCCACCTGGTGCCAGTTTCGTCAAAGCACTCCAAACCAACGATTGAAGGATCAATCACCATGGTGAGCCCCCTTCATTACTGGAATAAGCACCCTCCTGCCACCGCGACGTGAAGGAAAGGCGTGCGAGACCCGCCAGGGACCAAACTCCCCCCTTATCCGGCACCCCGCTGGGTGGTGCCCAGCAGGAAGAGATGGACCAAGTGACTTTTGGAGGTCAAGTTGTACAAGCCCCCTGCGAACAGGGTGCCAGGGAACTGCACCCCGGGCTTGGTGGAGCAACACTTCTCCACTGACCTTGCCTCTCTCTCTCCCCTTCCCGACTCCTCCGAGCCCTGCAGGCTGTGCCCCCGAGCGCAGTGGAAAAGAGGATGGAGAAGAAGTGCAGGAAAGGGTCATCACCGCCCAGAGGGTGCCAGCTTCTCCCTGCCCCTCCAGCCAATGAGGGCAGGATCAACCAACATGGCAAACCCCCACTATTTAACGGGATGAGCACCCTCCTCCTCCCCGCGACAGGAAGGAAAAGCACGCGAGACCTGCCACGGACCAACCTCCCCACCCACACCGCCCCCCACCGGGTGGCTGCCAGCAGAAAGGGAGGGTCCAAATGACTCTGGAGGACCCAGTGGACATGCCCCTTAGGAAAAAGGCGCTATGGAGCGGCCCCCCGGGTTTGGCGGAGCAACCCTTCCTCACCGACCTTTCCTCTCTCTCTCCCATTCCCAACCCCGTCCCAGCCCCAGAGGCTGTGCACCCGGGCGGAATGTTAAAGAGGATAGAGTAAAGTGCGGGAAAGGGTTGTCATCGCCCACAGTTTGCCGGCTTCTCCATGCCCCTCCAAGCCGAGGAAGGGAGGATCAACCACAACAGCGAAGCCCCACGTCATAACAGGAACGAGCAGCCTCCTCTCACCGCGACGGAAAGGAAAGGCGTGGGAGACTCATCAGGGACCGAACTCCCAGCCCTACCTGCCCCACGCTGGGTGGTGGACAGCAGGAAGAGAGGGGCCAAGTGACTCTCAAAGGTCACGTTAGACACGCCCCCTAGGAACAGGGCGCTATGGAGCGGCAACCCAGGCTTGGCGGAGCAACACTTCCCCACCGAACTTTCCTCTTTCTCTCCCCTTCCCGACCCCGTCCCAGCCCTGGAGGCTGTGCCCCCGAGCGGAGTGGAAAAGAGGATGGAGAAGAAGTTCGGGAAAGGGTCTTCACCGCCCACCAGGTGCTTCTTCTCCCCGCCCCTCCATGCGGAGGAGTACAGGATCAACATCCACTGTGACCCCACACTTCGTAACAGGAACGAGCAAAGTGTCTTCACCCCCCAAAAGGTGCCAGCATCTTCCCAGCGCGTCCAAGCCAACAAGGGCAGGATCAACCACCACGGGGACGCCAACTTCTTAAAGAGAACGAGCACTCTCTTGCCCCGCGATGGGAAGGAAATGATCCGAGACCAGACAGAGACCGATCTACCCCCCACCCCGACCCATGCCGAGCGGCGGATAGCAAGAAGAGAGGGGCCAAGTGAGGCTCGAAGGTCCTGGTGGACACGCCCCCTGGGAACTGGGCGCCGTGCAGCGGCCCCCCGGGCTTCGCGTAAGAACCATTCCCAACCGATCTTTCCTTTCTCTCTCCCATTCCCAACCCCGTCCAGCCCCGGAATCTGTGCCCCAGAGTGGATTGGAAATGAGGATGGAGAAGAAGTGTGGGAAAGGGTCGTCACCCCCAACCGAGTGCCGACTTCTTCACACCCCTTCAAACCAAGGAGGGCAGGATTAATCACCACGGTGACCCCACCTTCATAATGGGAACGAGCACCCACATGCCCATGCGACGGGCAGGAAAAGCGTGCGATACCCGCCAGGGACCGACCTCTCCCCTCATCCCGCCAAAGGACGGCCTTCTCCCAGCAGGAAGAAAGGGGCTAAGTGACTCTCGGAGTTCACATTGGTGCGCCCCCTAGCAACAGGGCGCCATGGAGTGACTCCCCGGCATTGGTGCATCAATTCTTCCCCAACGACCTTTCCTCTCTCTCTTCCCTTCCCAACCCCGTCCCAGCCCCGGAGGCTGTGCCCAGGGCTGAGTGAAAAGAGGATGGAGAAGAATTGCGGGAAAGGGTCGTCACCACCCACAGGGTGCCGGCTTCACCCCACCCCTGCAAGCTGAAGACGGCATGAGACACCACACGGCGGCACTCCTCTTTGTAACGGGAATGAGCACCCTTCTCTCCCCGCAACGGGAAGGAAAGGCACGCGAAACCCGCCAGAGCCTGTCCTCCACCCCCACCCCGTTCCCTGCCCGTCGGAGGTGGGCTGGAAGAGAGGGGCATAGCGAGGATCGGAGGTCCTGATGTACACGCCCCCTAGGAACTGTGCACCGTGCAGCGGCCCCCAGGGCTTCGCGAAAGAACCCTTCCCCACCGATCTTTCCTTTCTCTCTCCCATTCCCAACTCCATCCCAGCCAGGGAGGCTGTGCCCGAGGGTGGATTGGAGAAGAGGATGGAGAAGAAGTACGGGAATGAGTCGTCACCCCCCACCGGGTGCCGGTATTTTCACACCCCTCCAAACCAACGAGGGCAGGATCAATCACCATGGTGACACCCCCTTCATAACTGGAATGAGCACCATACAGCCACCGCATCGAGAAGGAAAGTCGTGCAAGACCCGCCAGGGACCAACCACCCCCACAAACCCGGCAACCCTTCAGCGGCGCTCAGCAGGAAGAGAGGGGCCAAGTGACTCTCGGAGGTGAACTTGGAAAAGCCCCCTGGGAAGAGGGTGCCAGGGAGCAGCACCCAGGGATTGGCATAGCAACACTTCCCCACCAACCTTTCCTCTCTCTCTCCCCTTCAGGACACCTCCCAGCCCTGGAGGCTGTGGCAACAGGCGGAGTGGAAAAGAGGATGGAGAAGAAGTGCGGGAAAGGGTCATCACCACCCACATGGTGCCGGCTTCTCCATGCCCTTCCAAGCAGAGGAGGGGAGGATCAAACAACATGGTGACCCCCAGCTTCGTAACAGGTACCAGCACACTTCTGCAACCGTGACGGGAAGGCCCAGGAGACCGGCCAGGGACTGACCTCACCCCCGAGGCGGCCCCCCGCTGGGCAGTGCCCAGCAGGAAGTGAGGGGCAAAGTGACTCTCAGAGCTCACATTGGACACAAAACCTGGGAACAAGGCACCTCTGAGCGCATCCCGGTCTTGGCGGAGAAACACTTCCCCACAGACCTTTACTCTCTCTCTCATCTTCACGACTCCATCCCAGCCCTGGAGGCTGTACCCCGGGTGGAGTGGAAAAGAGGATGGAGAAGTGCGGGAAAGGGTCATCAATGCCCACCGGGTGCCGGCTTCTCCCCGCCCCTCCAAGCCAAGGAGTGCAGGATCAACTACCACTGCGACCCCCTACTTCGTAACAGGAACCAGCAGCCTCCTCTCACCAGGTCGGAAAGGAAAGGAGTGGGAGACTCCCTAGGGACTGACCTCCCAGCCCAACCCGCCCCACGCCAGGCAGCGGACAGCAGGAAGAGAGGGGCCAAGTGACTCTTGGAGGTCACGTTAGACAGGCCCCCTAGGAACAGGGCAACACGAATCGGCACCCCGGCCTTATTGGAGCAACACTTCCACACCGAACTTTCCTCTTTCTCTCCCCTTCCCTAACCCGTCCCAGCCCCGGAGGCTGTGCCCCAGGGTACATTGGAAAAGAGGATGAAGAACAAGTGCGGGAAAGGTCGTCACCGCCCACCAGCTGTCAGATTCTCCTCGCCCCTCCAAGCAAAAAAGGGCAGGATCAACCACCACGGTGACCCCCCAATTTGTAACGGGAAAGAGCACATTCCTGCCTCCGCGACAGGAAAGAAAGGAATGGAGACCCACCAGGGACCGATCTCCCCCCGAAAATGCCCCCTGTCCGGCGGCGCCAACAGGAAGAGATGGGCAAAGCGATGCTGGGAGGTCCCGGTGGACACGTTCACAGGGAACAGGGCCCCTTCAAGCTGCACCCCGGGCTTGGCAGAGCAACGCTTCCCAACAGACCTTTTCTCTCTCTCTCCCCTTCCCGACCCAGTCTCAGCCCTGGAAGCCATGCCCCCGTGCAGAGTGTAAAGAGGATGGAGTAGAAGTCAGGAAAGGGTCATCACCTCCCACAGGTTGCCGGCTTCTACCCACCCCTCCAAGACCAGGAGGGCAGGATCAATAACCATGGTGAACCCCCTCTTCCTAAGGGGAACGAACAGCCTCCTGCCATCGCGAAGGGAAAAAAAGGCATGAGAGACCCGCTAGGTACCGGCCTCCCCCATCAACCCGTCCCCGGCCGGGGGGGCGTTCAGCAGGAGGAGAGGGGTCAAGCGACATTCGGAGGTCCAGGTGCACAAGCCCCCTGGGAACAAGGTGCCGTAGAGCGGCCCCCCAGCTTGGCGAAGCAACCCTTCCCCACCGACCTTTCCTCTCTCTCTCCTGTTCCCGAACCTTCCCAGCCCCGGAGGCTGTGCCCCCGGTCTGAGTGAAAAGAGGATGGAGTAGAAGTGCGGGAAAGGGTCGTCACCCCCAACCGGATGCCGGTTTCCTCACACCCCTCCAAAACATCGAGGGCAGTATCAATCACCACGGTGAACCCCCTTTATAACGGAACGAGCACCCTCCTGGACCCGAGATGGAAAGAAAATGCGTGCAAGACCCTCTAGTGACCAACTTCCCCCACATCCGGCCCCCAGCCGGCATCGCCCAACAGGAAGAGTAGGGCCAAGAAACTCTCAGAAGTCAAGGTGGGCATGCCCCCTGCGAACAGGGTTCCAGGGAGCGGCACCCTGGCCTTGGTGGAGCAATCATTCCCCACTGACCTTTCCTCTCTCTCTCCCATTCCTGACCCCGTCGAAGCCCTGGAGACTGTGCCTCAGGGTGGATTGGAAAAGAGGATGGGACAAAAGTGCGGGAAAGTGTCATCTCCGCCCACCGGCTGCTGGATTCTCCTCGACCCTCAAACCAATGAGGGCAGGAACAACCACTACGGCGACCCCCCACTTTGTAACGGGAAAGAGCAAACTCCTGCCTCTGTGACGGAAAAGAAAGGCAAACAAGACCCGCCAGGGACGGTTCTCCCCCACAACCACCCCCGTTGGTCAGCGCTAACAGGAAGAGAGTGGCAAACTGATGCTGGGAGGTCCCGGTGGACACGCCCCCTGGGGACAGGGTGCCTCTGAGTGCATCCAGGACTTGGTGGAGCGATGCTTCCCCACTGACCTTTCCTCCTTCTCTCTCTTTCCTGACCCATCCCAGCCCCGGAGGCTGTGCCCCCATGCTGAGTGAAAATAGGATGGAGTAGAAGTGCGAGTAAGGGTCGTAATCCCCCACAGGATGACGGTTTCTTCACACCCCTCCAAAACAACAAGGGCAGAATCAGGAAGAGAGGGGCCAAGTGAATCTCCGAGGTCAAGTTGGAGAAGCCCCCTGGGACCAAGGTGCCAGGGAACGGCACCCCGGGCTGGCTTAGCAACACTCCCCATCGACCATTCCTCTCTCTCCCCTACCCGACCCTTCCCAGCCCCGGAGGTTGTGCCCCCGTGCTGAGTGAAATGAGGATGGAGTAGAAGTGCGGGAAAGGGTCGTCACCCCCAACAGGGTGCCGGCTTCTTCACACCTGTCCAAACCAAGGAGTGCAGGATCAATCACCACGGTGAGCCCCCTTCATAACGGGAACAAGCACCCTCCTGCTACCTCGACGGGAGGAAAAGGCGTGCGAGACCCGCTAGGGACCAACCTGAAACCCATCCATCCCCGAGCCTGCGTCGCCCAACAGGAAGATCGGGGCCAAGTAACTCTTAGAGATCAAGTTGGACACGCCCCCTGAGAAGAGAGTGCCAGGGGGCGGCACCCCAGCCTTGGCAGAGCAACACTTCCCCTCTGACCTTTCATCTCTCTACACTTCCCAACCCCGTCCCAGCCCCAGAGGCTGTCCCCCAGGGTGGATTGGAACAGAGAATGGAGAACAAGTGCGGGAAAGGTTCGTCACCACCCACAGGGTGCCGACTTCACCCCGCCCCTCTAAGCCAGAAAGGGCAGGCGCAACCACCAGGACGTACCCCACTTTGTAATAGAAATGAGCACCCTCCTCCCCCCGCGACGTGAAGGAAAGGCACGCAAGACCCGCCAGGGCCTGACCTCGAACCCCACCCCATCCCCTGCCTGTCGGAGGCGGCCATGGAGAGAGGGGCCAAGCGAGGCTCGGAGGTCCTGGTGGACATGCCCCCTGGGAAGAGGGCACTGCTGAGCCCATCCAGGGCTTGGTGGATCAACCCTTCCCCACCAACCTTTCCTCTCTCTCTCTCCTTCCCATCCCCGGAGGCTGTGCCCCAGGGCTGAGTAAAAAGAGGATGGAGCAGAAGTGCGGGAATAAGTCATCACGCCCCATCGGGTGCTGGTATCTTCACAACCCTCCAAACCAACGAGGGCAGGATCAATCACCATGGTGAAACCACCTTCATAACTGGAACAAGCAACATCCTGCAACCACGACGGGAAGGAAAGTTGTGCAAGACCCGCCAGGGACCGACCACCCCCCCAAAAACAGCAACCCACAGGGCGGTGCCCAATAGAAAGAGTGGGGCCGAGTGACTCTCAGAGGTGAATTTGGACAAGACCCCTGGGAACAGGGTGCAGGGAGCGGCACCCCGGTCTTGGCGGGGCAACACTTCCCTACCGAACTTTCCTCTTTCTCTCCTCTTACCGACCCCGTCTCAGCCCCGGAGGCTGTGCCCCAGGGCTGAATGAAAAGAGGATGGAGTAGAAGTGCAGGGAAAGTGTTGTCATCCCCAACCAGGTGCCGGAGTCTCCCCACGCCTCCAAGCCAATGAGGGCAGGATCAACCACCACGGCTACCCCCCATTCGTAATGGAAACGAGCTCCCACCTGCTCCCGCGATGGGAAGGAGAGCAGTGCGAGTCCTGCCAGAGACCGACCTCGCCCCTACCCCACCCCATGCCCATGGCGGAGAGCAGGAAGAGAGGGGCCAAGTGAATCTCAGAGGTCCCGGTGGACATGCCCCCTGGTAAAAAGGCGCTGTGGAGCGGCCCCCCGGGCTTGGCGGAGCAACCCTTCCCCACCGACCTTTCCTCTCTCTCTCCCCTTCCCGACCCTTGCCAGCCGCGGAGGTTGTGCCACCGGGCTGAGTGAAATGAGGATGGAGTAGAAGTGCGCGAAAGGGTAGTCACCCCCAACCAGGTGCAGGCTTCTTCACACCCCTCCAAACCAAGGAGGGCAGGATCAATCACCAAGGTGAACCCCCTTCTTAATGGGAACGAGCACCCTCCTGGACCCGTGACTGGAAGGAAAGGCATGCGAGACCCGCATGGGACCGACCTCCACCCCCATCCGGCCCCCCGCAGGTGACTCCAGCAGGAAGAGAGGGGCCAAGTGACTCTCAGAGGTCACTTTGGATACACCCACTGGGAACAGGGTGCCAGGGAACGGCACCCTGTGCTTGGCAGAGCAACACTT